>JAVXUL010092877.1:0-21937 GCA_035590515.1 Trichilia minutiflora | reverse complement strand
ATTTATATTTGATACTTATTTTATATTAAATAAATAATTAGTTAAATAGGTTAAATTTTATATTGATTAATTAAATGAATTAAATAGATTTGATCAGGTTAATGATTCAATCTTATTGTATTATATCACCTATTTAAAAAATAAATGACATGATTATTAAACGGATGACACGATTAATAAATGGATCGTATTCGGATGAGCACAAAAAATACTGTAAGTTCACTGACACGACACGAATACAATACGTTTATCTGAATTAACACCCTTACGCCGTTCTATCATGACAGTAACTGTCTCATCATCCGTCGAATTTCAGATGATGTGATGATGGTAGGGCCTGCAAATCTTTAGTCTGACAATATAGTCTTTATATTAATACAGCTAGCATACAAGCGGTCCTATCATTCCCATTCTTCGATGTCAAGTCACCTCCAACAGTCTTCTAGGAGCCTTATAAAAGGGGGTGAGCCACAATACACAAGGGGGGATTTTTGTTTTTTTGGATATTCGATCTTTCTTTGGAGAGGTGAATTTCCTTATTCTATCTTTCTTTCACTCACTTCACTTTTCTTTCCTTTTTTCCTTTACCCTCATTAACTTAAGAATCAGAGTTTCCCCGCCATCACTAACTTAGAAATCAGAGTTTTCCCATCGAGAAACCTCTCGACGTTACTCTTAGGGTGTTATTGTTTTACAGGTAATCATCGATAAAATCTCAGTCGCATCACAATCACTCTACCCATCAAACTATTTCTCATTGGTGGTAGAATGTTATCAGACATTTTATATACCAACAGTTGGCATCATTTGTGGGAATTAAAAGAAAAGTCAGTTGCCTTGCTGTTTTATAACAAGGAAAATAGTTTGGCTAGAGAAGTCCTAAGTCCTCAGACGATGGTAGAACAAAGACAAGAGACAGGAAGTTCAAGCTTTAAAGAAAGCACGACAGGAGGTGAAGGGAGAACTTCGATAGCACGTCATGAGCGCAGCAACCTACCCCCTACCTGTAAGCCTCAGTCAAGCAATGAATATGTGACGAGGTTCCTGACAAACTGAGCAGAGGCGTTGGAGAAAGATCTCATGGAGGTTAGATGACAGATGGCCAGAGAACCCGTCCCGACTAGCGGAGAAGGAATACCCTTTTTGCCTTATGAGAAAGAAAGTCAAGTACCGTGTAGCGAAGCACGAAATGAATTCGTAGGATATCGAGAATACTCGGCCAAGCATCTAGACCCCGACTAACTATCAAGCAGAAGGAAAAGGCCAAGATGATTGAGAAGTCGGTGGAGGAATCCTACATTCATCAAGGGGTCAATAACCTCTTTAAAATCTATAAAGAGTGTGAGCGAAGAAGGGGGAACATAGATAGAGAACTGGGTGCACAAAACAGGTTGAGGAAAGAACCTAGTTTGACCCATACTAATATGAAGTTCTACTTGAATGAAAAGCACCCTTGTGAAAGGGAAGAGGCAACAGCTACTAGCAGGAAGGAAGTGGAAGAGTGTGTGAGGAGAATATTACGAGAAATGGGAGCACAAAGGGTGGCTGAGTTAAGAGAAGGGCCGGGGACTGAAAGCCCCTACGCTTTCATGTTCACGTCTCCTTTTTCAAAACAAATCCTAGCACGTTGTCTCCTCACAAAATTCAAAATGCCACAGCTGGCTCCATATACTAGGAGGAGTAACCCTCCCCTACATGTAGAAATGTTCAGGGAGATGATGACAATCCAAGGCCTAATCGAGCTGCAATTGAGTAGGCCATTCTCCTTAACATTGGAGGGGCCAGCTAGGCGCCGGTACAAGAATCTGCAACTTACAAACATCAATAGTTTTGGTCAGTTGGTGGCTGCCTTCGAGAATGAGTTCAAAGGAGCTGTAGCCACAAGCCAAAACCTGAGTACCCTGCTATCAATACAGAAGGATCTCAGAGAAACTCTGAAGGATTGTGTAAGAAGGTATCATGAGAAAGTCATGAATTGGGTACCTACCATCACCCTTTGGCGTTAGAAGGATTAAAGAAGGACCTATGGCTGAAAAGACCCTAGTACCCCAGCCATTGACAAACTATAGACACTTATGACGCATCCAGGATTGAATGAGATCGTAACAAAAGGGGAGATGCTCTTAAGGATAAGGGAAGAAGGCCTCCCAACCTCTGCTAAAGGAGAACATCCACGAGATGCACGGTAAAAAGATAGGGGTAGTTGCTATGAGAATCCCAGGAGTGACATAAGGAATACTAACAGGAGAGACAAAGGTTAGAGGAGATTCCGGCCCAAGAACTGAGGGAACTAAAGACTCCCAAGGACCATGCTAATCGAGGATTCGCCCAGGAGAGTCGGGTAAATGATCAAATACAAATTTGAGGTGTACGAATTTTGGCGTATCTGAGAGATTCCCTATTTGATGTGTACGAATACATAAAAAATAGAGGGCTTTTGGCTCCCCAGCATCAGAGCATGAAGACAAAAGAGCCCAAGAAAGCTAAGGGTCTGTTTTACGAGTTTCATAAAGAATATGGCCACACCACAGACCAGTGTGAAGACCTACGGAACCAAATTGAGGTACTTATTGAGAATAGCTACCTCACAAATTATATTACAGATTCTCAGTATGCCCTTTTGGGAGCGGAGCAGCATCGAGAAATTGAGGATAGCCAGAGACCTAATAGAGGTGTGCTAGTTATATCGGGGGGACTTACTTTGACAGGGTTATCAAATAACACTCGCAAGAATTATGCACGATACTCTTTGCTTGGTCGTTCATTGGATCTTCATGTGATAAATGTGCGGGTTGATAAAAGACTCAGAGTGATGATCATGCCTATCATGTTCACCGATGAAGACGAGATAGAGGTCCACTACCCCTATAATGATGCGCTAATGATCACAATGGGGATAACATCAAAACAAGTTAGCCGAATATTGGTCGACACAGGTAGCTCTGTCGACATCATATTCAAAGACACTCTGGATTCTTTAAGAATAGAGAATTTGGAACTGACACAACCCAAATCTGCACTATATAAATTCGGGGATTCTTGCATTATCCCTCTCGGATCAGTATAGTTTTCGATTACTATAGGAGATAATCCTTATCAGAAGGCTATCATGGTAACCCTCTAAGTGGTTGACCTGAAGATACCTTATTCTGTCATCTTGGGAAGACCTTTCCTTTGAAATACTAAGGCTGTGGAAAGCATACATTACCTGAAGTTGAAATTTAGGGTCGGAGAAGAAATCGGTATTATCAGGGAAAACCATAGGTAAACGAGATCCTGCTTCACAACTTCTTCGAAGTAGACATATTGTATCCATAAGAGACCCCTAAAAGCATCCCTCGATGACGAGGCAGAACAAACCTGAGGACCTAAGGAGAAAATAACTAAGAAGGGTCAAGTTATAACCCTTACCGATAACCAAGCTAGCATCGGGGCAGAGTCCTCAGAATCTATATTGGAGCTAGGCAAAGTCTTAGATATGGTGCTGTTGGACGATCAATTCCTCAACAAATCAGTTAGGATAGGTGCCCAACTTGATTTTGGCCTGAGGCAAGGTATTATGACCACCTTATGACAGAATATAGATGTGTTTGCCTGGAGCCATGAAGATTTTCCAGGAATAGATCCATGCGTCATGACTCACCAATTGGCTATTAACCCTACTCACAAATCGGTGTGCGATAAAAGAGGAGGGTCTTCAATACCAAAAGATAAAACGCCATCAGAATTGAAGTTGACAAGCTGCTCAAAGCTGGTTTTATCAGGGAGGCCAAGTACCTTGATTGGTTGACAAATATGGTCATGGTCAAAAAGGCCAACGGCAACTGACGGATGTGCGTAGACTTCATCGATCTTAACAAAGCCTGCCCAAGGATAGTTTTCCTTTGCCTCGAATTTAACAATTGGTATATTCAACTATTGGATATGAGCTGTTAAGTTTTATGGATGCCTTCTTGGGATATAACCAAATCCCATTGTACCTCCTCGACCAGGAAAAAATGGCATTCATCACTGATTGAGGTTTGTATTACTATAAAGTCATGCTGTTTTGGTTAAAGATTGCTGGAGCCACCTTTTAAAGGTTGGTAAATAAGGTCTTTAAGCCCCTAATAGGAGGCTCCATGGAAGTCTACGTAGATGACATGATTGCAAGGTCCATCAAGGCCATCGACTACATCACTGACTTGGAGTAAGCGTTCTCACTCCTCTAAAAATATAACCTGAAGCTGAATCCTGAGAAGTGCGATTTTAGAGTCATGTCGAGAAAATTCCTGTGGTTTATTGTCAGTGAAAGAGGGATCGAGGCCAACCCACAGAAAGTTCAAGCCATAATGAACCTCAAATCTCCGAGGAGTTTGAAGGAACTCCAAAGTCTGATAGGAAGATTATCTACTTTGAGCAGGTTCATTTCAAAACTTACTGACAAGCGTCTCCCATTTTGCAGGGCTGTAAAGAAAGGCAAAGGAATGGTTTGGGACGAAGAGTGCGAATAGTCATTCTAATAGCTCAAAGCATATTTATCCTCAGTCTTACAGATCGTCAGTCCTCCTCAGAACGAGACCCTATACCTTTACTTTGCAGTCAGCGAGCACGTTGTTAGCTCGATACTTCTAAACGAAGACTCTCAGGGGATCCAAAGACCCATCTATTATACAAGCAAGGCGTTGCCAGGTGCCGAGACCCGGTATCCATTAACTAAGAAGCTAGCCTTGGCCCGCATCATTGTTGCTCATAAATTATTACCCTACTTTCAAACCCATCCCATAACAGTGCTCATCGACCAACCTCTTAGGTAGATACTACATCAATTAGACCTATCGTGAAGACTTGTCAAGTGGTCAATAGAACTCAGTAAATTCGACATTGAGTTTTGACCATGAAAAGCTATCAAGGGGTAAGTTCTAGCGAACTTTGTGGTCGAACAGACTGTGATAGAAGTGCTGATAGTTTCACAGCCCTCGGCCAATCAATCAGAAATAATGGAGTAAGGTCAAGTTACTCCTAACAGTCCATCTGTCTGGCATCTATTGATAGACGGGTCATCAAACACGAGCCGAGGTGGAGCCAAAATCATCCCGATAGGATCGGAAGGAAAAGAGGTTATGTATGCTCTCTGATGTTCTTTTTCTGTGACTAACAATGAAGCAAAATATGAAGCTTTGTTAGCAGGTTTAAGAACTGCTCAAAAGGTTAGAATACTCACACAAGTGGCTAGCAGTGACTCACAACTCTTGGTGAATCATGTGAACGGAACCTATCAAGCCCGGGAAGAGAACACGAAGGCTTGCCTCTCAAGGACCCTTCAACTGATTAGTTAGTTTAACAAGGTAGAGGTACCAAAAATTCTTTGACCCTAGAACTCCCGGGGTGACGCCTTAACAAAACTCATATCGGGTTTCACTAGGAGTATCTCGAGAATGATCTTGATAGAAAAACTGAGCCAAAGAAGCATTTGTTCACCTGAGGACAATCGCGTGATGATGACTATGGATGAGTTAGGTACATGGATGGATCCTATCAAAAAATATCTTGAACAGAGGGGGCTGCCCTTGATAAGGATGAAGCCTTCAGAATTAAGAGAAAGGCTGCCAGGTTCTCTATAATAGATGGCGTCCTTTATAAGAAGGGGGTCAGTTACCCCTATCTAAGATGTCTTGGACCACAAGAAGCCTATGAGATACTGAAGGAGATGCATTAGGAAACCTGTGAAAATTATAGTGGTAGCAAAAATCTAGTCTATAGAGTACTGAGGTAAGGATACTTCTGGCCAACTATGAAGGAAGATTCCTATAACTTAGTTTAGAGATGTCACGCTTGTCAGGTCTTTGCAGACGTCCCGTGACAGTCTCCAGAGAACCTGACCATGTTGTTAAGTTTATGGCCCTTCGTCCAATAGGGGTTCGATTTGATAGGTCCCTTCCCTACGGCCCGAGTATAGGCCAAGTATGCCATCGTGTCAATTAACTACTTCATCAAGTAGATCAAAGTCGAGCCCTTATCCAAGATTACAGAAAAGAACACAATTACTTTCATTCAAAAGAATATCCTCTACAGGCATGGTATCCCCAGTGTATTGATCGCTGATAATGGAAAGCAATTTAACAATAGGGGATTGGAGGATTTCTGTAACAATTAGAATATAGACTTGAGGGTTGCTTCCCCAGCTCATCCGAAAATAAACGGGCAGGTAGAAGCTACCAACAAAACTATTAAAAAATTGTTAAAGAAGAAGTTGGGAGAAGGAAGGGGGCCTGGGCAGAAGAGTTTCTGAAGATCTTATGGGCATATAGAGCAATGACCAAGGTTGCCACTCGGAAAACCCCTTACTTGTTGGCCTACAATTTCAAAGCGATGATCCCCATCAAAATGGATATACCGACCTTCCACACCTTCCACTTTGATGGGAAGGAAATCAATAAGCCATGCACCTTGAGCAAGACTTGAGGGAAGAGTCAAGAGACAGGGCCTTGATAAGGATGGCCTCCCTTTAACAAAGAATCGTGCGATCCTACAATAAGAGGATCAAGCTGAGATATTTCTGAGAAGAGGACTTAGTACTTAGGAGAATCATCCTTAATATGCGAGTAGCGGCTGAGGGGTCCTTAAGCGGTAATTGGGAGGGTCCCTATCAGATAGAAGTATCCTAAGCAAAGCCTGGAACACATAGATGTTGAAGAAATACTACCCCTAAAGCTGTCTTGCCTCTCGTAAAGCTCTGCTTGTAACACCACCCCACTTTGTAATCGCTTTGATCGAATAATAAAATAGCCTTTTTTCATATAAAAAATGACTCCTCAAATCTCTAGAAACGGGTGGAATAGTATTCTCCTGGTTGAGGTTTTCTCCCAGTTGAGCTTTTCTCCTAGCCGAGTTTTCCTCCTCGTTGAGCCCTTCTCCTAGTACCTCGATTGGCCCTTGAGCCCTAAAATGCCTGCGGACTCATTGAGCTTTCTTCCTGTTGAGTTTTCTCCCAGTCGAGCTCTCTCTTAATATCTTGATTTTCCCGAGAACTAGTTCAACCCTCTCCTAGTTCCTCGATTGGCTCTTGAGCCCTAAAACACCTGAGGACTAGTCGAGCTTTTTCCTAGTATCTCGATTTTCCCAAAAACTAGTTGATCCCTCTCCTAGTTTCTCGGTTGGTCCTTGAGCCCTAAAATGTCTAAGGATTAGTTGAGTTTTCTCTTGGTTGGGTTTTCTCCCAGTTGAGCTTTCTCTTAGTATCTCAGTTTTCCTGAAAATTAGTTGAGCCCTCTCCTAGTTCCTCAGTTAGCCCTTGAGCCCTAAAATGCCTGAGGACTAGTTGAGCTTTCTCCTGGTTGAGTTTTCTCTCAATCAAGCTTTCTTCTAATATCTTGGTTTTCCAGAGAACTAGTTGAGCCCTCTCCTAGTTCCTCGATTGGCCCTTGAGCCTTAAAACACCCGAGGACTAGTTGAGTTTTCTCCTAGTTGAATTTTCTCCTAGTCGAGCTTTCTCCTAGTATCTTGATTTTCTTGAGAACTAGTTGAGCCCTCTCCTAGTTCCTCAGTTGGCCCTTGAGCCCTAAAACGCCCGAGGATTAGTCGAGCTTTCTCCTGGTTGAGTTTTCTCTCAGTTAAGCTTTCTTCTAGTATCTCGATTTTTCTGAGAACTAGTTGAGCTCTTCTCCTAGTACCTCGGTTGGCCTTTGAGCCCTAAAAATCTTGAGGACTAGTTGAGCCTTCTCCTGGTAAGTTTTCTCCCAGTTGAGCCTTTTTCTTCTCCCAGTTCTTCGGTTGGCCTTTGAGGCCTAAAATACTCGAGGACTAGTTGAACTTTTTCTTAGCACCATCGTTTCCCAAGCACTGTCAGGCTTGCTACCCCAATCAAATCTTGGACCTTAAAGTTATGAGGAGCTAGTCAAGTTGTTTCCAAAAAGATCTCTAATGAAAACTGAGTCCCAAAGTATTCAGTGCCAGGATACTAGTTTGGTTAATTGATTCCCATTCATATGACGGCCAAGTGATAAAAATAGTAGCAGATAAAACCCAACAGACAAGAGTATAAAGAAAAAAAGTTCTTTATTTTCATTTATATAATGAATGAATGAGTGTCCTGGTTTACAAAAATATACCAGGTACATCAAATGACTCGGGGACAATAATCCTATACAAGCCAAGCTCTCAAGGAAGCCGAGGATAAAGAATAAAAATACAAAAAGTGGAAGATATACAAGTATAATTCTTATAACTATAATTATATCATGTCTACATCAGGGTTCTTTAATTTGATCTCAAAGGGGGTTGACTCCCCCACTTTCTTCGTCGAAAGAGACCACGATAGGAGTCACCTTAACTTGGAAAGTATCGGGGTTTTTTTTATTGTTCACCCTTGGGACTTGGGGTTCTTGTCCTTTGAAGCCCATAGCACTTACCTCAGAGGGCCTATCTGCTGTTGAAGTATTGGGGCAGACTTCGAAATTGGGCCTCTCTTCATTAACATTATCAGTTGAACCCTAAGGAGCATCTTCAGGAAGGGCACCTTCTGTGGATGGCTGAGAGGTCCTCGAAACTTCGTGACCTAGCTGGTCAAATAATCAGCAAAGGTTCATTTTAGGATATTCCTGAAGGAAGAGTCGACTGATCAAGTCTACCCCATTATTGACCCTTTCATCATAATGAGATTCTAGCCGGGCTGGCACTTCCTTTATTTCTTTTTTCAAATTTTCCAGGGACTTTTACACCTCTTTGACCTCCCCTTCGATGCTCCTATTGGTCCTTAAAGTGCATAGCATCCGCCATTATTATGGAGAGCTGGTCCTTCAGCTGGGTCTCTTTTGTCTTCAGGGCCCGATAGAGGTCTGTCAGTTGATTATGTTTGCTAGATAGACTCCGCCTCGTCCTCTCCAATTGTTTGTTCTCGACATATGGGGTGTTGACCCTGTTTTCAATATCTGAAAGTTTGGAGGTCAAGGTAGCCACCTTCGCGTTCTGTAGAACTCTTTCTTCTTCCTAGTCGATAATATGGGCCGACAATTCTGCTTTTTTCTGAGCTGCCTCCTCCTGAACCTCATTTATCCTTACCTGGGGTCTCATCTCCATCTTCCTCACCATTCTGGTAGCCTGTTCCTTGAAGTTAATGGCGTTTTTTAGGTCAACTATAAACAAGTCCAACATAAAGGCATTCTGCACAAAGAAACAAACCAAGCTTGAATATCATTCTCGGACCACCACTTATTTAATCAACAAAACTCGAGTAAACGAAGGAACTTACTCTGTGCATTTGGAGGAGCATGTAGTCAAAGGCCTTTTTGGGAGTCACATTTTCCATGGTCTCCCCTCGGCTCGATGAAATTACTTCTCCGATTGAATTCAACAATAAGAGCAGGTGGCGAACTACTCTCTCTTCCCCTCTGGGATCTCCTCTAAAAAGACCCCCTCCATGTCCTCACCTTCCTTGGGATGAAGTTCAGCATCCTCCTTGTCCTTTGAAGGTAAATTTTTCTTCCCCTTTATAGCGTCTTGATTTACTCCTGAGCCCGATGCCTCATCTAAGCATCAGGTCTACTCGGGACCCTGGTTTGATCATGAATCATAGGAGGCAGAGGGGACAGAAGCCCCATTTTCTTCTTCTTCTTGGCCCTCGCATCATACTCCATTGGTCGCTTCCCTTTATCTTTGGCCGGGGGAGGCTCGCCTCCCAGGGGAGACCTACCTTCGTCATTAATAGGCTGCCTAGTTACAATGCCCTTCTCCTTCGGATGGCCATCCTTCTGTCCGCCCTTCTCAGGAGCCTTCTGCTGGACCTCAGTTGTAGTGGGCCCTTTTTTTTGGTCCCAGGGCCTTTGGTCTGAGGAACCGAGGTCTTTAGACCTTTAGATACCCCTTTTGTGAGTAGTCCCTTCAGAACATTGGCTACTCTCTACTTTTTACCAACTTGGGGGTCCCCGATCTATAAAAATTCAAGAGCAATATAATTAATACTTGTCGGGTAAATGAGATCAAAGATTAGAAGACTTTAGATAAAAATACCTTGAGCCAGTCGAGCCCTTATCTTGTTGAGCTCACATCATGACACCCCCTCGAGACACTAGACCTGAGCTTTCCAGGTTATTCTCGCTGAGGAGTAGCTTAACATCCGTGGTAGGCAGACTGATGACTCTATCCCCAACACTGGCCAGGACGTTCGGCTGTTCTTTCCTCACATCTGTAACAAAAGACTTGTCAGTAATTATAAATGGAAAGCAAAAGTATCGTAAAAAGTTATCATACGCAACTGTCTTTTGAAAGGAAGAAAAAAGAGGACTGACAGGTGGTTTGGCCCAACCCCCATGATGATGAACTAGCGATCCTTTCAATTCTTATCGCTAGAAGGGTTGTCTTTCATTTTAGACCAATACCCCTGATGAATAGACAGGAAGTATTACCCAGGATATTGACTGGTATTCTTCATAAAGGAATACAAGAACAACACCTTGTCAGGAGTCGGGGTTGAATTTTTATGGTCGACCTTCAACACAAACAAGCCACTCAAGATCCTTCAGCTGTTCAGTATGAACTGGTAAGGTGGGATCCTGAAGCCCTCAAAAATTCTGAGAAAATATCTCTGCATGGGGAGTCGGACGCTCAACAGCAAATGTTCCTCACTTATTGTTATCTTTTCAAGCGTAAGAATACTCGGGATCTCGTGGGCCAAAGGTACCCTTAATTGTACATTAAGGGGAATGTTGAAAGCGTGCCAATAGGCATACAGTCATGTGGCCCCTTATCATGGGCCTATTCGGAGGGGTTCCCACCATTATCCCCCCTCTCCTGAGTGTTAATCGAGATTTCGGTGGAACCTAGGTCAGAGCGGGTTGCGACAAAGAGCTTCTCTTTATTGGTTATCTCCACAATCTGGATGCAAGTGTCAAAAGAAAAAGGAGTTTTCTATAAAAAAATCACGAGCACAGGAGCACAAATACCTGCAAAAAAGGCAAGGAAAGTAGGAATGGAGAGAAACCACACTAAAGCAAAAAAGAGAGAAAGGGGCAGAATAATTACCTAGAGAATCCGAAATGATAATGATGATAGAAAAAGTGGAGGTATTTATAGGGGGAATCCTTAAATCTCGATCGCTGATCTCTACGCTGGGGAGAAGCCATGTGTTAAAGGCTGTAAAAATGGCCCCGGGGCTCGAGGAGTGGTCAAAATCATAGCCATCCACTCCTGGACATATGGACCTCGAAAAACCAAGTATTTAAGCCCTCATGGGAAAGAAAGCGATGCCAACTCAAGAGGTGACTAACGAGGTGACCCCTGCACTGACAACATTCAATAGGAGAGAGAACGAACAGTCAGAAGCAGTCACATCAAAAAAAGATTTCACCGGCAATAACTATGAGGCCATCATTGAGAAAAATGACTTTTACCCATCAGTCCCTTAGTATCCCTATTACCTGTCACATCTCCCCAACCTTTTCAGCCGTGAATAAAGTCTCAGAATCACACCAGCACTTGAAGTTCCTGTTACGAGTCTCACAAGTCTCGCACTAGAAAATAGGGGATTGGATGTTAGGGTAAAAGTAAGGATGATACGTGCAAGACCCTCAAGCATCCCAAGGATTCCTCCCCCCAGATCCCGAGGACTCCTTTCACCAGAGCACTGAGGACCCTGATAACTTGATTTTTATCAAGTTATTTATCTTTGAATTATGCTATTTTTTGTGTGAATTCTGGCATGTTTATGTTTTTATTAGTTTAATTTTTTGTAGGATGTAAGAGTTAATTTTGCGAAGAAAGCATGAATTGATGAGCTTAAAGTGCATGGAGCCAGTTTTCCTGATGCAGTGAAGTCTGAAAGTATATGTCCTCGATGTAGTGGGTTGTCTCTCGATACAATGAAGATAAGTTCGATGCAGCGGGTGTGGTCGTGATACAGCGAGAGGCAGAACCCAGTCTCTGAAAAATTTTGTCCCAATTCCTAATATAGTGAGCCAATTCTTGTTATATCAGCGCGAGTACTCGATGAAGTGAGAGGAAACCTGATGCAGAGAGTTTTTATGGGAATTTTTTGTTTTAAATTAGACTTTGATTTTTTATTATAAATAGAGCTCTTAGGGCCTCGTGCAAGAGGAGGACGACCGTCAACAGCCTTCTAAGAGACAAAACCTCATATTTGGTAAAGAATCCAAGAAAAAATAAAAGAAAAGCAAGGAGGAACAGGGAAAGAAAACCAGCTTTCAGAGACAGAATTCCTGAACTGTGTTTGCTGTGTTATTTCTTTTCACTAGAGTCTTTAATGATCAGATCTTCTGTTATTCTTGAGTATTTTTTAAACATCATGATTGGCTAATTCTTTCATGCTTAGGGGGTAGAAGAAACTCTTGTGATCTATATTTTAAAATTATTTCGGATTAATAAAGTTTTATTCAGAAATTTATGTGTGTTTTTTGTACTTCAAGCTTTCTGTTTAACTGGCCATTAAATTGAATGAATTTAGTTGTATGTTTTCTGGACTTGGAAAATTTAAAAAATTATACTTCAGAACTAAAGAAACCCAACTTAGGAGTTAATACAATGGAAGATGATTAACAACTAAGTAGCCAAATTAGGTTAGATCTCAATGAGTGATTTATTAAACTTGATTGAATAGGAATATTGGTTAAGTTTATTTATCACATTATTTTATTAAGGTCTTGGAAGAGGGAATAAAATGATAAAAGAACCTAGTTTAATAAATTCTGATGGGATAAGTTAAGCCAAAATAGTGGACAAATATAGTTAACAAGAGTGGATTTAACCCCCATAAGCCTATCATCATCTGATTTATTTTCATAACATAGAATAGATTTTAGTTTTTACGTAGTTGTTTGAATTAATTTACTTTTTTATTAGTCTAAATAATATTTACCATTTCAATTGTGGTAATTAGCGTGTTAGTAATTATTAATCCTCGTGGGAACGATATCCTACTTTCTGTTACTATAAAACTTGACACTATACGCTTGTGATTTTTCACTTTCAATTTTGTGTCTTTATTTATCGGTGGACAAGTTTTTGGTGCCATTGTCGGGGATTTTTAATTTACTTTTAGTTAATATTATGACTAAGTGGCTAAGTATTACTTTAGATTAGTTTTTAATTATCTTTTAATTTTGTTTTTCTGATTTATGGTTGACAGTGAATGTGCAGAAGTCATAGTTTGGAGTTAGAACCTTTTAATCTTGAGATTGAAAGAACTTGTAGAAGAAACCAAGGTGCTAGACGAAGAGAAAGAACCAGAGAGAGATCATAAAGAAGTCAAGAATGAGAGATGGCAGAATAGAACAATAATCAGCAGAGAGCACCCTAAGATTACTTCAGACCAGTGGTTAATGATAATTTTTCAGGAATCCAGAGGCAAGTGATTCAAGCAAATAATTTTACGCTGAAGCCAGCCCTTATCAATATGGTACAGCAGAACTAATATGGAGGGTTGTCTCATGAGGATCCAAACATACATCTTGCCACATTCTTGAAGATATGTGACACGGTTAAAATGAATAGTATCTTCAAAGATGCTATTCGATTGAGATTATTCCCTTTCTCTTTGAGGGATCGAGCTTGAGGATAGCTTCAATCGTTATAACCAGGGATCATAACAACGTGGGAATAGCTTGCTTAAAAATTTTAGTCCAAGTTTTTCCCTTCATCAAAAACTTCACAGCTGAGAGGAGAAATTGCTCAGTTTAGGCAGCTGGATTTTGAGCCGTTGTTTGAGGCTTGGGATAGATTCAAGGACTTGATACGGAGATGTCCTTAGTATGGATATCAAGACTGGTTTCAGATTCAACTCTTTTATAATAGTTTAAATGGTTAGACTAGAACAATTATTGATACAGCAGCTGGAGGTACTCTGTTATCCAAGATAGCAGAAGAAGCTCAATTACTGCTGGAAGAGATGGCATCTAACAATTATCAATGGCTGAACGAGAGAAATCAGAGGAGAGTTACTGATGTCTATGAGGTGGATCCGATAGTTGTTTTGACAGCTCAAGTTTCAGCCTTATCAAACAAGCTTTCAGCTATAATAGCAAATGAAGGTTGCTCATCCAAAGAACAGGTGGCTTTGGCAAGTAATTTGTATTTGGGTATGCAGAATGACTAGAAGCAAGAGCAAGTATAGTTTGTTAGCAACTGAAATTTCAACTACAAAAACCATTTGCCAAATCAATACCATTCGAGGTTGCGGTACCATGAGTTCAGAAAATTTTTGAACATCTTTAAGAAGATCCACATCAACATTCCTTTAGCAGAAGCATTGGAGCAGATGCCTAACTATACAAAATTTATGAAGGAGATGATGTCAAAGAAGAGAAGGCTGGAAGAACATGAAACAGTGAAGCTATCAGAGGAATACGGTATAATTCTTTAAAGAAAAATACTTTAGAAAGTGAAAGATCCAGGTAGTTTCACAATTCCTTGCACTATTGGGAAGTCTACATTCGAAAAGGCATTATGTGACCTTGAAGTAAGCATTAATCTCATGCCACTATCAATGTTTAAAAAGTTGGGTTTAGGAGATGTGAAACCCACTACCATATCACTACAAATGGCTGACAGATCACTTTCATTCCTAAAGGGAGTAATTAAAGATGTGTTGGTTAAAGTGGATAGGTTTAGTTTCTCGGTAGATTTTGTTATTTTGGATATAGAGGAAGATTTAGAGATCCCCATCATTCTTGACAGACCTTTTTTAGCAACCAAAAGAGCCCTTATTGATGTACATAGAGGGAGTCTTACTCTTCGGGTTAATGAGGAAGAAGTGAAGTTCAACATTAACTTAACTATAAAATTTCCAGTTTTTGATCAGTCATGCAAGAGAGTAGATGTTGTGTCAAGCTGTGTGGATGCAATATTCCTTGATTTTTTTGCAAAAGAACCACTGGAGCAATGTTTGATTACTTCAAACATGAGAAGAGATGAACTTTCAGCAGCTGAAGATTTTGGGGCAATGTATGGAAGTCTTAATGAAGAGAAAAAAAGTGTTTTTACCCTTAAAGATTTGGTGGATGATAAACCAGGTGCAGCAAAAAATATAAATGCGAAAGTCAAGTCAGTAACACATGCAGAAAAACAGTCTTTGAAGCAACTTCCTGACCACCTGAAGTATGCTTTCTTGGGGGAAAAAGAGACACTACATGTTATTATTTCATTTTGCCTATCCTCTGAGTAAGAAGAAAAATTATTGATTGTTTTGAGAAATCACAGATCAGCCATTGCATGGGTAATTTCAGACATAAAAGGCATTAGTCTTACAGTGTGTATGCACAAGATTCTGATGGAAGATGTCTATAAGCCTACTGTTAAACATCGAAGAAGATTGAATCCAGCAATAAAAGAAGTGGTGAGGGCTGAAGTGCTGAAATTATTGAATGCCAGAATTATATATACTATCTCAGATAGTTCATGGGTGAGTCCGGTACAAGTGATTCCCAAGAAAGGTGGAACTATGGTTATCAAAAATGAGAAGAATGAGCTGGTGCCTACAAGGACAGTAACTGGATGGAGGGTATACATTGATTACAGAAAGAACAAAGCTACAAGGAAAAGACCACTTTTCTTTATCGTTTATCGATCAAATGTTAGACCGATTGGCTGGTTATGAATTTTACTGTTTTCTTGATGGTTACTCGGGGTATAACTAGATTCTAATCAGTCTGAAGGATCAAGAGAAGACAACCTTTACCTGTCTATATGGCACTTTTACTTTCAGGAGGATGCCATTCGGGTTGTGTAATGCTCCAGCTATGTTCCAGAGGTGTATGATGGCTATTTTTTTAGATTTGATAGAAGTAGTTATAAAGGTATTCATGGATGACTTCTCGATGTTTGGAACATCATTTGATCATTGCCTTCACAATCTTGCTATGATGCTCCAAAGGTATGAGGAAAAGAACTTGGTGCTTAATTGGGAAAAGTGCCATTTTATGGTAAAAGAAGGTATTGTGTTGGGACATCGAGTGTCAAGAGAAGGAATTGAGGTAGATAAGGCCAAGGTTTTAGCAATTCAACAACTAACTCCACTAGCAAATGTTAGAGGCATTCGAAATTTCTTAAGCCATGCAGGTTTTTATCGAAAATTCATTAAAGATTTTTCAAAAGTAATAAAACCCCTGTGTAATCTTTTAAAAAAGGAGGTGACTTTTAAGTTTGATAAAGAGTGTAAGAATGCATTTGAAGCAATAAAGGAAAAGCTTGTTACAGTACCTATAATGGTTACATCGAATTGGTGTGAACTATTTGAGATTATGTGTGATGCAAGTTACTATACAATGGGTGTAGTGCTCGGATAGTGAAGAGATAAGATTTTTTGAGCTATTGACTATACTAACCGGATGTTAAATGAAGCCAAACTCAACTACACAACTACAAAAAGGAGATGGTGGCTGTGGTGTTTGCAGTGAAAAAATTCAGAGCATATATTTTGGGTTCAAAGGTGATCATGGTTACTAACCATGTAGCAATCAGGTATTTGTTTACAAAGAAGGATGCTAAACCTCGCTTGATTTGTTGGATTCTCTTGCTTTAAGAGTTTGATCTAGAAATTCATGATAAGAAAGGAAGTGAGAATGTAGTTGCTGACCACCTTTCAAGAACTGAGTTGGAAGAAGAAGAAGTGTAGCCAATTCAAGAAATGTTTCTAGATGAGAAATTGTTTGCTATTAAAGAACAAATACCTTGGTATGCAGATTTTGTTAATTTTCTTGCTTATGAAGTGATGCCACTAGATTTAACATATCATCAAAAGCAAAAGTTTCTTCATGATATGAAGAGTTACATGTGGGATGATCCACTCTTATTTAAGAGATGTGTTGATGGAATGATAAGGAGATGTGTGGCTGTAGAAGAAATGAATGAGATACTCCATGGATATCATTCTTAACCATATAAAGGACACTTTGGAGCATCAAGAACAATAATAAAAGTGCTACAATCAGGTTTCTATTTACCCACCTTATTTAAAGATTTTTATGCTTTTGTGAAGAGCTGTGAGAAATGTCAGAAGGTAGACAACATATCAAGGAGAAATGAAATGCCATTGACAGGAATTCTAGAACTAGAGCTTTTTGATGTATGGAGTATACCTCAATCATTTGGATATCAATACATTCTAGTGGCTGTTGATTATGTTTCCAAATGGGTGGAAGCAATACTAACGTTAATAAATGATGCAAAAGTGGTGTTAAAATTTCTGCAGAAAAATATTTTCACAAGATTTGACACACCAAGAGCTATAATTAGTGTTGAGGGTACTCATTTCTGTAATAAGCTCTTTAAAGCTTTGTTGGTTCGGTATGGGGTTAAGCATAAGATTGCCCTTATCTATCATCCTCAAACAAATGGGCAAACTGAAGTTACTAACAGGGACATCAAGCAGATTTTGGAGAAAACAGTGAATACAAATAGGAAAGACTAGTCCATCAAGCTTGATGATGTGTTGTGGGCCTACAGAATAGCATTCAAAACTGTAATCAAAATGTCCCCTTACAGACTAGTTTTTGGGAAACCATGTCACCTGTCAGTAGAGCTTAAACATAGAGCATATTGGCCAATAAGGAAACCAAACTTTGATTGGAAAAATTCTGGACAGTAACGACTCCTACAACTTGACGAGTTAAAAGAAATCAGGAATGAAGCCTATGAAAGTTCAAAGATTTTTAAGGAGAGAACCAAACGTTGGCATGATAAGCAAATTCTGAAAAGAACATTCAGGCCAGTGCAACAAGTTTTCTTATTCAACTCAAGGCTGAAATTATTCCCCGGAAAGCTCAACTCAAGATGGTGTGGACCCTTTCTGATCAAAAGAGTGTTACCTTTTAGTCCTGTTGAACTTGAAGGGGAGAATGAAAGACTTTTCTGAGTCAATGGAAAAAGGCTAAAGCATTTTTACCAAGGAATGGAGTTAGACAAAGAAGCTATCACCTTGACAGATCCTGAATAAGCTTCAACATGCCAAGTTTAGTTAGAGACATTAAATCAAGCGTTTATTGGGAGGTAACCCAATGTGTTTTTATTTTTGTTTTTAATTTTTAGTTTGTTGATAGTCTTGTGATGTTATTGTTTAGTTTCATTTTGTTTTCTGTTCTTGTAAGAGTCAAAATGGAAGCACAAAAACACCAGAACAAGTTACAGAAAAGCAAGACAGAAAGCAGTTTCCAGGACTCGCTGCATCGAAAAAGTTTATGATGCAACGAGCAAGTGGCTTCCCAGGACTCACTGCAGCGAGACATTACTTGCTGCATCAGAAGTGTATTCGCTGCATCGAGAAAATCTATGATACAACGAGAAGATTATGTTCCAGGATTCACTGCATCGAGAAATCACTTGCTGCATCAGATTACTATTTACTAGATCAAGATAAAACTCGATGCAAGAGAAAAAGTGATAACGTTTCTCACTATTACAACACGTATTTTTTAAATTTCTCTCTCTTTTATTTTTAAAACCTTTGGTTTCCAGACTAGTCAAACCCATTCTGAAGTAACTTCCCTTGCATTCTAAACTATTTGAGATAAGGAAAATCAACAAGGAACGAATCCCAAACTTCAAGTAAGTATTTCATCGTCAGTTTCTTTACTCTCAGGCAATAGTTTTTTTTTTCTGTCGTGGGAAAGTTTGAAACTTTCTTATGGGTTTGTGATTCTAAAGTTATTGCTGTGGATTTCAATAGACAAAAAGTAGGGTTTCTCCAGTTAAACTTTGATTTTAGTTGGTTATTTCAGAACTTTTGGGATACAAAAGTAAGAATAATATGCCTCAGAAACATATTACCAAGAAACCCAGGAAGAAACCGTCTAGGTATGACACAGGAAAATTTGTGTCTAAACAAGCCCAAAACTTGCTTAATGAATAATTAAAAAAGAGGTTTGGTATCAAAGAAAGAGGGATAGAATTTAAGACAGACCAATATCCCTTGAGTGCCCAACAAATAAAAACCAGATGGTGGTCTTATTTTTGTCGCCATCCTAAATTAACAGCAACAACCTTGGTAAGAAAATTTTATACAAATGCAAAGGTGACACCAGGGGGTAGAAAAGTGAGAGTCAGGGACACGAAAATAATTTTTGACTCTGAGGCCATCAACATATTGTTAAGAACCCCAGAGGTGCAATGTGAAGTGTCAGAAATTTTTAACTCTCTGTCCTTAGAGATGATGAATGATATTATTTGTGGGCACCAAGGGAAATGGACAAAAGTCCGAGGTGAACCAGTATATTTTAAAACTAGGAACCTAACCACCGAAATGAAAGTCTGACACCTCTTTATTTGTTCGAGGTTAAGTCCTACAGGGCACACTTCTGAGGTCAATAAGGAGCAACTTTTCTATTATTTGCAATAGCAATGAGGAAGAACATCAATATTGGGGAATGGATTTCCCTTAACATTCGACATTCTGCAGACAACCTCACTGTGGGGTTGTTTTTCCCTTCTATTATCACTGAATTGTTGGAAAGACATGGGGTGGACACAAAGTGTCAAGAAATTTTGCCTCCAAAAGCTCGGGTGGATACAGGTACAATGTCAAGACTGTTAGCCATTGAGGGTAGGCAACAACAACAATAATAACAGCCATAACAGTCTCAACAACAATCCCACCAACAGCCCCAGTAGCAACAACAGCAACCACAACCTCCATCTCCAAACCCAATAGTCTCGGATCCTCAATCAAAACCAGTCAGTGAGGCTGTATTTTAGAATGAAATGGAGAAGATGCAACGAAGGCTTCTTAAATATCAACAGCATTCTATTCGCTGCTGTGAGGCCATGAGCACTATGATCTTTTAAGTCTCTAGCCATTTGAAGATGGAAACAGAGTGGTTTCCTACAATACCAACAATTCCCTCTTCAGATTCAGACTCCAAAAGAGAGCATTTCGAGGCACCAGTAACTTTCAAGAAGTAGCCTGGTGCTGCTGATGATGTTTTCTTAGTCCACTCTAAATAAGAGGTGATGTGAATCCCACCTCCCAGGTTTGCGTTCTTTGCACTTTAGTTTATTTTTTTTGTTTCGCCTCAAGGATAAAGCAAATATTAAGTTTTGGGGAGTATATAGGTGGATAAGGAGAAGTGGCTATATGGACAGAAGCTGACAAGGAGATTAAGGATAGAAACAGAAAGAAACAACAAAAACAGGAAATTTTTGGAAATTTTTTTTAGACATAGATCATAATTGGTTTTGCTTTCTTGCTGGGTTGTTGGATTATTTTGTGTTACTTTCTTTGACTGCTTTATAGTTAATGTTGTTTTAGTTTAGGTGTTAGTATTAGTTAATTTTATCTGTTATGTTAGAATGTGTGTGTATGTGTTGTGTAGTCTAGACAAGAAATATCTTGTGTTCTTTTTATTGATATATTGAAACTTAAGTTGGGTGATTTTTATGGTGAATAGTAAAGCATTATTCAATGTAGTAAAATGTTATGTATGCCATAGGAACTTTTGTCGGATTTATAGTTAAAAACAGGTAAAACTTGATCATACAAACTCATCTTGTTCAAAAAAAAAAAAGAGAGAAGTGTTAACTGATTCAATCTACTCCTCTGTTTTGAAAGTGCTTAGTGACTGGGGATACGCATTTCGGAGATGGGTACACTCACATAAAACAGCACTTAAAAATGAATATGACTAGCAAAGCACTTTAGGCTTTCTAATAAATTAATGATCGGGGGTATGCATTTCGGAGATGAATACTTTCACGTACGGAGACCAAATTAGAGCCTAAAGAAGAGTTTGAATCTTTCCATGAAGCAGATAGCAAAAGAAATTGCTAATTATTCCTAAGTAAGTAATTTTAGTATTGATAGTTTCTTTTAATCAAAGAGTTAGATGAGTTGTTTGTTTGTGGAAATCTGAATTTGTCTGTGATTATAGGTTTGCTCAATGAGTTTTGAGGCATTTCTTTTAATTAATTTATTTAACTTAATGTTGATCTAATCACACAAAGAAACCTCTCTAACTTTTGTGTCAAGTATCAATGATTTGGACATTGGTATATTCTAGTTTGGACTGGACAGATGTTAGGTGTATGAATGATTTTCTAGAGTGTTTATTTTGTTGTTAGTTGTGGGATTTGCTCTAAACTAGCAAACATTAAGTTTGGGGGAGTTTGATAACTTGATTTTTATCAAGTTATTTATCTTTGAATTATGCTATTTTTCATGTGAATTCTGGTATGTTTTTATGTTTTTGTTAGTTTAATTATGTGTAGGTTGCAAGAGTTAATTTGATAAAGAAAGCATGAATTGATGTGCTTAAAGTTTATGGAGCCAGTTTTCCTGATGCAGCAAAGTTTGAAAGCATATGTCCTCGATGTAGTGGGTTATCTCTCGATGCAGCAAAGATAGGTTCGATGCAGCGGGCGTGATCGTGATACAGAGAGAGTCAGAACCCAGTCTTTGAAAAATTTTGTCCCAGTTCCTGATGTAGCGAACCAATTCTCGTTGCATCAACGTGAGTGCTCGATATAGTGAGAGAAAATCCAATGTAGCTAGCTTTTACGAGAATTTTCTATTTTAAATCAGACTTCGAATTTTTATTATAAATAGAGCTCCTAGGGCTGCATACTAAAAGAGGACGGACGCCAACACTCTTTTAAAAAAAAGAAAGATCATATTTGGCAAAGAATCCAAGAAAAATAGAAGTAAAGCAAGGAGGAATAGAGAAAGAAAACCAGCTTTCAGAGATGGAATTTTCTGAACTGTGTTTGCTGTGTTATTTCTTTTCACCAGAATTTTTAATGATCAAATCTTCTGTTCTTCTTGAGTATTTGTTAAACATCATGATTGGCTAATTCTTTCATGCTTAGAGGGTAGAAGAAACTCTTGTAATCTATGTTTAAAAGTTGTTTTGGATTAATAAAGTTTTATTCAAAAATTTATTTGTGTTTCTTGTGCTTCAAGCTTTCTGTTTAACTGGCCATTAAATTGAATGAATTTAGATGTATGTTTTCTGGACTTAAAAAA
>JAVXUL010092769.1:0-21960 GCA_035590515.1 Trichilia minutiflora | reverse complement strand
TCCGTGACTAACTCGACGAGACTCATAGGTGGACAAATCCCAACACAATCTCACAACACCACAACACCCATAATCATATAATGGTCCACCTATGCAGCCTCCACTCACCTAGGTGACCTCTCTCCCATGCCAACCCTAGGCTATACTATACACTCACCTGGGGGTCCACATCTCAGTGAACACCTCCCCAGGCTACCACCGTGTAGCTACAATAAACAGGCACACATGACCGTTATCACCAATGCATCACAATCGGGCCCAAAGGCCATAACATCATCATAAATATAAAAAATTGGCCCATCGGACGCAATTCTACAAAATAAATATAAATCTGACCCACAGGCCATATCATTGCATAAATACACATCCAAATATCGAAGCATCATTAAAATCCATCTCAAAATCATATTCAAAACATGTATATACATATTTTCACATTTAAAAAGAAATAAAGAAAATATTTATAGGCATTCTCTCACCATTTCAGTTATAAAGAAAACGAGCTTAGAAATAAAGAAATAATATAAAAAGAATGTCCACTTACATATAGGGAGGGTACACACTCCCTATTTCCCCTCGTTCTTCGGTGACTCATGTGGATACCTCGATCTCGAACCGTCGCCTAACCACAAGCATAACATATCTGTCAATATGCGTTCTAGATACGTAAATGGGTTCGAATAAATGAACTAATGCATGCTTATGCAACTCTCACACCTCTCTTTCTCCCTCTCTCTCTACCCTTTCTCTCTCTGACTTACTATTCTCTGACGAACCTCACTCTAAACATACATTTCTTATCAATTTCAACACCATTAGCTAACCAAGTCCTCTAATTTACCAACACAAGTGATAAACTAGAGAACCCCCAATTTTTAGGGTTTTGTGAACAGTAACCCGATTACTATTTCTCAGATCTACGCAGAATGATAGCTTAATCGAGAGAAATAGACGGAGAAACAAGCTTACCTAGACCCATAGGTGAGCTTAGAGCCCCGATTCGCTTGAATCCTTCTTTTCTGCTACTGTTCACCGCCACCTCTTCTTCAAGATTTCTCGCGAATCATCGCGTGAATCTTTGATCAGAGGGTATTTTTGGGTTCTGGTGTTGATTCTTAGTTCATAGGAACTGGAATGGAAAAGTTTTGTGAAGAAATGAAGAAGATCAGTTGTTGGTGTGTGAGAAAGAGTGTTTATTGAGATGTTTCTGGTAGAGAGAGAAGCGAAGAATTCGAAATGAGGAAGACAACCTGCCTCCGAGCATATATGTTGTAAAATCTCCCAAAGGTGTCGATACCTTTCAAAAACGTATTGATACCTTGGCATTTTTCTCACAATGTATCGATACGTTTGCCCCCACGTATTGATACGTTTAGCTAAAACATTGTTCACAAGCCTGTAGGATTTCAATACCTTTCTCAACGTATCGATATCTTTTGTCGCAAATTGGGTTCATCTCCGTCACCAACGTTTCGATACCCCTGGCCAACGTATCGATATGTTGGGCGCTATTCACTGTTCATCAAGCTCTCAAGGTGTCGATACCCATATGCACGATGGATGCAAAATCATGAACAGAAAATGTGATGAAGTTACAAATATGCTCTTAAGGTACACACACGAGTGTGATAATGTTAATTTTTGTGAAATAATAAGAATGAATTTTGTTCTCTTTTTCAATAAAGTCCCATAATTTATGCGTCACTTTAAGTATAAAAGAATGTTTATAGATTTCTTATTTGAGGGATTTGTGACTGAAAGTTTATTTATTTGAAAATATCAAAAAAAAGTAGAATAATAAATACCTTATAAATGAGTTCTTATTTTAATTCATTGATAAATTTTAACGTTTTGTATTACTAAAAGACTAGCAATAAACTAGTTAAAAGGTGTGATATATACATAAAAGTGTATATGCACTAAAATTTAAATTCATCATTTTATATTTCAAAGTATGATTAACTCCCTCTATTTATGAATATTTTTAATCTTTGATGAAAAATTTACTTTATTTATAATTTAATTTAATTTTTGTTTTAATGTAGTGAATGTAAAAAGGTCATCACTTTTCATTTAAGAGAGCTATTAAGATGAAATCTTGATCCAATAGAAAGCAAACTTATTGGGTCAAAAGTTTTATATTTAGTCCAACCATCAATTAGGGCTCTAAGTTGCATTTTAGTCTTTGATGATTTTCATCTTCCACTTGAGATAACATTTTAGTTAATCTCAATTAAGTTAAAATAAGGGATCTAATTTATTACCATCATCCTAAAAGTATCAGCACTCTCCCTTCAAAAGTCATTCTTTAATACAAATTCGCTAAAGCTTTTGTATCAAGCTTTAGGAGCTTGTTTCAAACTATATATGACTTTAGTGAATTTATAAATATAATTTAAAAACTTATAATTTTCAATCAAGATGTTGTTTAACATACACTTCTTCATTTAAGGAATTCATGTAGAAAAATACTTTTAACATCTATTTGATAGAGTTTAAAATTTCTAAATAAATATATGCTAAAAGAATCTAAGTAGTTTCTAATCTAACTACAAGAGCATAAATCTCATTATAGTTTATCGTTTTCTCTTAGCTATAACCATCAACAAAAGTCTTACCTTATTTCAATGATATGTCCATGCTCATCTAACTTGTTTGTAAAGAACTATTTCGTTTTTATAGTTGAATGATCATGTGGTTTTGAAATTAAAATCAATACCTCATTCTTTTGAAATTGATTTAATTATTTTTCCATTGTTAGAATACAATATTCATCTTTTAATGCATCTTAAACTTTACTAGGTTCTATTTGAGACACAAATGCAAGGTTTTGAATTTTCTTAAGGTTTTGAGGTACTCCTTTGGATACTCTCCTAGCTCTAATGCCTTAAGAAAGATTACCAATAATTAATTTTTTAGGATGATTTAATACGTACTTTCAAATCCTTAGAAGTTTCCTAGAAGGTTCCTCTATATGCTCTTCAACAATCTTTTTTCCTTTATCTTTAAAGCTATCATCCAACTTCAACTCATTCAACTTATCTAAAATCTCAATTTCTCTTGTTTTTTTCCTTGTAATCATTTTAGTTAACTCCGAATCAAACTCATCAACAGTAACATGTATGGTTTCCTCAACCACTTAGGTTCTCCTATTGAAGACTCATATGTAAGCTCTTAGTAGAGTAACCTATGAATATACACATATTCGATTTAGATTTAAATTTTCTAAAGTTATCTTTGGTATTCAAGATATAACATGTACATACAAAGATCCCAAGGTATTTTTTCAAGGAGTTTTCTAATCGATACCTTATTAAAAATATAACAAGTCGTATTGATCGCCTCAATCTAAAAATATTGTGGTAGTTTATAATCACTAAATATAATTCTACCTATCTTTTGTAAGGTTTTATTCTTTCTCTCAACTACCCAATTTTGTTAGATGTTCAATTTTGTTAGATGTTCTAAGTGTGGAAAATTATAAGTAAATCCATTCTCATCACAAAATCTTTCAAACTCTTGGGTCACAAACTATTTCTCTTGATCGCTTCTTATCTTTACCAATTTATACCCAAGTTTATTTTGAATTTTCCTAGAAAATCTCTTAAAAATCTCAAATGTGTCACTTTTATTCTCTAGGATAAATACACAAGTAAATCTTTAACAGTCATTCACTATGACATATACATAGAACTTACCACTTAATGACTCGATTCGATTGGGTCTAAACAAGTTAATGTGAATAAGCTCTAGGGGTTTAGATGAAGACACTATATTCTTAAATTTAAACAAGCTTTTTACTTGTTTACCTATTTGACATGGTCTACATGATTTATTTTTTATATATTTAAGATTAAGGAGATTATTTAATATGTCATGTTTAGCTAATTTCCTAATGAGGTCCATATTATAATGACCTAGTCTTATATGTCACAACCAATACTCATCACAAATCACTTGCAAACAAATATCATTCACAATATCAATTCTTCCAAACTCAATTACATACACATCACCTATTCTGGAAGTATGTAACACTTTCTTATCAATAGTATTAAACATATCACATGCATTTTTAAGAAATATACTATTAAAACTATTGTCACACAATTAAAATATGCTCAATAAGTTGTACTTTGATCTATCAACAAAAAAAATATCATTAATTGTAATATTATTTAGCTCAATTGAGTCAATACCAAGCATTTTTCCACATCAATTGTCTCCAAAGACAACATCCTTTCTTTTCTTCTTTTTTAAGCACAAAAACAGCCCCTTGTCTACAATCATATACCTTGAACATATATTATTCAAGAACCATTTCTTATTATACTTGATGTTTTTCATTTATGATACCTACAAAACATAAATGATTTATTTTAGTACTCATTTAACTTTGAGTTCACAAACATTAGCCTGGCGCTTAGGGACCCATGCCTTTTTAGTAACTTTATTTGATTTTGTAAATGCACCTTTAAGAATCCAAATTACTTTGGTCCCTTATAAGTATTTTTCTTCGTATCACAATTATTATTAAAATGTCCTTTTCTAAAGCAATAATGATATTTAACAAAAAGACTTATTTATTGAGATGATTTTACAAAATATTTAGAATAAGTCTTTTTTTTTAATGCCCGACCTATAACCTATCACAGTCTTGTCAAATACTAGTGGCTACTAAGTAACTTGTTTAATACATCTGTTCCTAATGTGAATTTAGCTAATATTCTTTTTATGTTATGTATCTTTGCTATCAATTCAGCATTTTCCTTCTTTAGCTCATTTGGTTTGTTTTTACATTCATAAGTAACTCTCTTTTCTAATTTCAGTGACTCATTTTTCTTAATCAACAAAGAGTTTTTGTTTTTAATGTCTTTGTGCTTTACACACAGTTTTTTAAAGTTAGAACATAATTCCTCATGTAACTCAACTAATTTATTATGTATAGACTCATCTTTACTACTGGAGCATGAATCAAAATACGAGGAGAATTTAGGAGAATTATCTCATTTTTTAGCATTATCATCAGGCAAAAGTTAACTTGCTCATCTACTAAGGATGAGTATGAGAATAAGGATGAGCTTTCCTCACTATACAACTCATCCCAAGTTACCTTCATTGCCTTCTTCTTTTCTTTTATCTTTTTTCTGCTTTTATAGTGAGCATTAAGCCTTATATGCCCTGATTTTTTGCATTCATAGCAGATAATTTCATTTTCTTTATCTTTTCCTTTTTTCTTTTCTTTGTTCTTTTTGTATTGTCCAATTTTTCACTCTTATGGAAGTTTCTTCCCCTCTGACTCTTTTTTAGTTTGTCCTTGTTGAAGAATCTTCTAAATTTTTTAACCATTATTATGAACTCTTCATCATCTGACTTATGGTTGCTTTCATCTTCGACCTCCTCTGTCTCTTTTATGCTTTTCAACGCAACATTTCTTTTTTCATATTCTCTATTGTCCCCTTTGTTCTGAATTGCCTCTATCTCATAAGTCATCAATGATCTAAGTAGTTGTTCTATTGGCAGAATATTGAGATCCTTGACCTCTCGTATTGTTATTACTTTAACTTCCCATGACCTTGGTAAGCTTCTCAAAATCTTTGTGATCAAATCTACATTAAAATAAACTTTACCTAAAGCTTTTAAACCATTAGTAATATTAGTGAATCTAGTGTACATATCTTTAATAATCTCATGTAACTTCATTTTAAATAGTTTATAATCGTGAACGAGTATACTAATCTTAGAGTCTTTAACTCTGCTGATAACCTTATATGTCACCTCTAACATATCCCAAATAACTTTGGCTGTATCACAATCAAATATTCGATTATACTTTGTCCTATCCAGTGTACAGTACAAAACATTCATAACTTTTTTATTTAGTTGAAACTGACTATTTTCTTCTAAGGATCATTCTCGTTTGGGTTTTAGTTTTCTCTCTTTTACATTTTCGTCTATAACCATATGTTACGAATATCCATCTTCAATGATGGTTATTGATTAAAATGTTAAAATCTAATGTACAAAGATAAATTTGCATATATTTCTTCCAGTATCTATAATTTATACCACCAAATAATGGTGGGCTATAAACAGATTAGCCTTCTTCAAGTTGAGGTAGAATACTGTTAGATGCCATAATAATCTACTACTCACAGGGTATTAATATTAAATACAGTGAGTTAAACTCTGATATCAATTAAAGTTCCAATAATAAATACCCAAGAGGAGGGTGAATTGGATAAAATGTAAATTTAATAGAAAATTAAATTACTTAGCTAAACAATGCAGCAACAAAGACTATCTCTAACAATACAAATGAAATGCAGAAGATAAGTATAAAGAGAGAGAAAGATCGACATAAACAATTTTATAGTGGTTCCATTTTCAAGCCTACATCCACTCTTCTCGATTATTATCTACACACATCGAGGTATCATTTAACCTCTTAGTTTATTCGGATCAACAGAAACCCAGTATGATTCCTTCTTAAGGATAAAGAACAACCACTACAGTCTTGCTTTACCGAGTGAAGAGAAACCCAAGTATGAATATTTCTTGAATATGAGTGAAGAATAACCCCAAATGAATAAGACAAAGATTTGGAATCTAAACTCTCCTACCATAGCGATTATACAATATGCTTTGGTTTTCATTTTCTCTCACTAAATGATGAATGCATAAAGTATAACAGTAAAATGAAAGAGAAACTGATTGCAAAAAAGAATGTTCTCTTAATGCTCAATACTCCAAAAATTTTCTTCTTGATTTCAGCAAACTTTATGTATTTAAAGCTTGTGTAAATGAATCTAATGGCTCTTTCGAACTACATTTAATTCCTGCAATAAATGTATCAAAACTAGCCGTTATAATCCCAATTCTACGACAGATGTCGATTGATACAGAAGATATTGATACTTATTTACGTCATGTACTTAAGTTATTCATGTTACTATTATGTATCAGTATATATCTTAAAGATATCGATATTTCTTTACGATACGTCTTTGAAATCTTCATGCTACTAACATGTATCAATATATTTACTAAATGTATGAATACTTTATTGTGTTTTGCTTTAGTATGTTTGTCACAATCATTTATATCGATACATCTAAAGAACGTATCGATATTTTTGCTCAATTCTACGTGTATCTTCAATAATGCTTTATCTATCAAATCCCTTTATTCTGACATATCGATATCTATACCTACAATTATACTTTTCTCACTTTTGACCATTAGTGCAACACTATTTTTACTGATAAAAATTTAATAATTAATTTTAATTCACATAAGGATATTATAACACAATCAAGTCAATTACAGATAGTAAATTCATTTACTATAATTTATCCATGATCAAAACATTTTTATTCATCAATAAAGATATTTTATTCACGAATAAACATTTTATTTGTCATCAAAAATACATTAAGACTTTAATTTGAATGATAACTAAGTTTAAGATTTTTGACATCCGTAAGCTCTAACTTAACCAGGATTAGACTAACGAAATGAATTTAACTATACGAAATATATAATCGAATATAAAAGTTTCGATAAAAACTTTCTTTATTATGATTTAAGAATTATGACATATTATTATATGTTAATCACAGTCATTGAACATTTGAATGATTCAAAACAGGTTTGATAAAATCGATTCTGACTCACGACTAATACCACAATAAACTCTGAGAGATCACAACCAATAACTTATACTCATTCTAAATTTGAAAGAAAATAAAATATTATCCGCAAGAGAGTTAATACTCTTAAATATAATAATAAACCAAAAAATATAAACGATTTATACGTTAAATTATTTAACAAACCCAAGAATTGTATGAACTAACCCAAATATAATTTAAAATAAATTATAATATTTGATTAATATTTAAAAATAAAAATAGAATTAAAATAAGTTTAATTAAAGTAAGATTAAGCTTATTTAAGATTTGTTTGTCTTTAATTTGATATATGAGAATATGATTGATATTTTGCTTATTACTATTACAAAACTTTTTCAATAAGCTTTGAAATTTATTTATCTTTAATTTAAATGTTTTAGATACTTAAATAAATGATGCAATAATATAAATATGAGTCAATTTTTAAAATTTTACTAATTAAGCCATTTTAATCAAAATTGAAAAGAAAACATCACATGCTCTCTCTCTCTCTATCTATATATATATATATATATACATTCGACCAACATTAGAGTTGAATGTTAATTCTTGAAGATTTTCATATATTTGATATTAAACTTTTATCGATCTTCACCAAAGGTTAATGATCTTTACCTAAATTTCATTGATTTTGTGAATATGTATACATATGATATATTTAATGACTTGTAAACCCTAATCATTATTTAATCACTTAATCATCGACTAATCATTGAAACCTAGCATGTCTCTTGAGTTTTATTTAAGGTCTTGATGTTATACTTGTTGATAAATATGTATATGTATACTTTAGGACAAAAAGCCTATTATTCAGTACTTAATGATTAACTTTATTATTATGCATTGAGTTACCAGTCAAGTCAAGTTCAAGTCTCATATAATCTCTACTTAATAAATTTGAATATCAATTCGTATATCAATAGAAACTCAAGGAGGTGGAGACAACCTCGTGTCCTGCCCATCACCATCCAAAAATCTTGAGGTGTGACACCTTTTTTCCAAAAGATAAAATCCTTGATACTCTCAATCTCACCTCCTTAAAGCATCCTAAAGCTCTTTTCCGTGACAATCAAGGCATAAAAATCAACAGTTTGGAGGAGTCCTACGAAAATATATAGACACTAACAGTTGAAACGACCTCAACTCGCCAATCTTCATCCCCCATAAACAATCCCTTGTGCCTACTATTTATTAATCAGTGTTTCCAAACTGACATCCATACATCAGTTCCTATTCAAATTTCAGCGATATCTTTACAGCTATAAGTTCTTCGTTAAAAGCCATAATCAACAAGAGCACATTTCTTAGGTTTAGAGATCTTCATGTATGTTTTGGGCCTGACATCAGTTCCTATTAAAAAAATTTTGACTTCCAGCCCACCAAGAATTTGGTACCAAGGTATACCCATCATCCTTTCCTAACGCCAGTATTTTCCAAGTACTATACATTATATATTAAAATATGGTAGGTACTTAGTTCATATTTGTACCTGTGCATCCGAGTCGAGCAGTCTGTACAATTTGTGCTGTTTAGGATGATATCAATAACACTTAGCATCAGCAAGGAAGGTGGGAAAAGAAAAAATTTGAAGAGAGAAGTTAAAATGTTCAGAGAATATTAGGGAACTACACGATCATTAAGCATGATTACTGCAATTGCAATTGCATCAGCTAAACAGAACATTATTAGAGCATACTGTGAGGATCTGAACTAGTATTCTTTCATATATCAAGCAGATGGTCAACTGGTTCACTATGCCGATAAAGCTGTTTCTCATTGACTAGCTTTTATAGTTACAAATTTTACATACAAAATCATGAGAGACAGAATTATACAAACTTTTCAGAATGACACGGTGTAATGATTTTTACATAAACAAATCAATGCAAACAATATTTTTGAGGAAAATAGTAAAGTAAAAATGGATAATTGCAACTACTTCATTTGCGTCAAAAATCAGAATGTGCGATTCGCTGTGAGAACAGACATGTACAACAATGATTCTGCAACATATCAAATTAACACAGGCATAAGGATTTAGAAAATTGAAAACTAACCAAAATTTGACTCATAAGAAAATGTAACCAAAAGAGGGGGGGAAACGAAGGGTAGCTGACGTGCAAGACAAAATGGGGAAAAGCATGTTTCATTCTTCTGCGGATATATGCAACAATACCATCGCCCAACCTTCCAAATAAAAAATAATAATCTATTTAATAAACAAATGCAACACATTAACCCAAAGTCCCAATCAGTTTGACCATAAATGGTAACTTCGTAAACCCCACAGAGAGTGAACATTCACCCAAAATCAAAAATAATAATCTATTTAATACACAAATACAACACATTCACCCCAAGTCTGAATCAGTTGACCGTAAAAGGTCACTTCAGTGAACATGCCTAGGTGATGTTTTCAAGATGTCACATGATTAAGGGTATGTTTGGTATAGTTAGCTTCCACTTAGCTTTAAGTGCAAAATTATAAAAAGTGTTAACTAATAACTTTTAGTAAGACACTCATTTTTTAATTAATATTTAATATTTTAACTTCCATCACCACTGCAGCGGTAGAGGTACAGAAGTAGTGCAGGCATAGCACCTCAATATTAAACAAGTCCTAGGAATAATTTACGAATTTCCAGGAAACAGCAAAACAAGAACGCACTGCTAATGTGATTACAGGGTGTCGATTCCAAAGATTATTTTTTTTCTATCAAAATCTAACAATGTATCTCCCCTCAAAAAAATTCAAGCATAGTAATCTGTGTATCAAAAATAGATGCACTAATGACTGAGAAAAGGGACAATCCACAAAAAAATAATATTAAACAAGAGAGAGAAGAATTCTAGACTGCGCACCTCAGATTACCTACACGGTTTCCTCCTGCCAAACACCAATCTCAATACAAAAAAATGACGTATTACACGGACGAATATAACCTCTCAGTTTTCCATCCCCTCAAGTAAGCAATTGCATGTCAGTACGACTTGGCTGAGGTGTAGGAGATTTAACCAAGGGCCTTAATAACTCCATTATAGTAGAGAAGGAAGGACGTTTCCAGGGCTCGCTGCAGTGTAATAATGTGTATCGATCAGGAAAAGTATCCAAAGGTAAGTAAATAAGTGATTAAAACAAAATTTGTTACAACTTAAAGACTACCAAACTTACATAGCCCTCCTTTTGAAAAAAAAAAGAGAAAGAAACTTACTTAGCCCAGCAAGCCTCAATTATGCAGGTCATTTGGGAATTTAAATCACGTGGAATCTCAAGCCTCTTTCCCTTAAAACCAACAGCTGCTACAACCTACGAGGCAGCACACAGTGATTTCAGTCTCCTGATAAAAGAATTGACCCAACGAAAATATATGTTTAAATTAAATAAGTACTGTAAAGGGTAATGCTGTAAACATGGAGCGTAAAATCATGACTGTTGAAAAAAGAAAAGTAATAGAACATCAATCATTTTCCAAAAAGTGTGGAAATTCAAAAATAATGATCACAGCAAGGAGATGAAACTCCAAACTGCCACTTAAATTTTGCTTCAACAGACATATGTGGTCCAAAAATATAAAGGTCAACAGAGTCCAAACATGGTAAGAGTCAACAATTGGTATTTTACAAGGAACTCATTTCCCCTTCACACTAGCAGGTAATCAAATCCATACGGAGCAGCAGATTCAGAAAAGTATTAAAACAGTTATCCCTTTCCAAAATGTGCAGAAATTCATGCCAATAATGATCACAACCCAAAAATGAAATTTCACTTCCACTTAAATTTTTCTTCGAAGGACATATTACAGTCTAAAAGTAATAAAGATTAACAATTTATATTTTAGAAGGAATTCATTTCATCTTCACACAAGCAGGTAATCAAATTCATCAGAACAGGAGATTCTAATAAATTGCGTGAACTTGAAATGTGTTCTCAAAGTATCATGCATCAACAGAATCAAGAAATTAAGGAAACCAAGATTACTTCTTATGGTTATAAAATGCCTTTTGAATGAGGAACTTATGCTCTTATGTTAAGAGCTAGAGTTTATACTTGTGCAGATACAAAATGATGTTATCATTCTCAAGTTTGTGACTAGTAGTAAGAACCAAAAATCTAACTGAATATTAAGACCTTGGTCTCAAAATTTAACTTCTGACAGTGATCTGTCAGTACAGTCAAGTAAAACATGCACCTTTACTGATACAGGTCCGGCACAACGCAATACCAAGGATACTGATGTAATAATATTAAGCTTTTAAAATTTCAACCTATTTATCACCAATGAGATCCATCTCAAACAAAGAATTTCACAATCAGTTCTGAATGTCAGGTTCTTCTAAAAGTCTCTTTATAATTTGAAATTTTCATATATATCATTAAAGTTATAGCAACGAACCTGTGCTGGATTTAAGTTGCTCCACGGTTGCTGCATTGTTGCAAGTTCCCACAATATTACACCAAAGCTGTATACATCTGACTTTTCATTTGAAGGCTCATCACGGAGAACTTCTGGTGCCATCCACTCAGGCTAACACGATGAAAGAATATTATCAAGTTCTTGTTGCATTAAACAGTTTGCATGTCACATAAAATGGAAGACACTGGCTCATGTTTCAGTTCAATTGTACAAAACTTACAGTCCCTGCAGCAGATTTTGATGACAGAAATGTGTTTGCCTTCAAACGGGAAAGACCAAAATCACAAACCTGGATGAACAGTTCAGGTAATATAAGACAGAAGAAAAGCCAATCAAGTAATACAAACTTGAAATCAAGAAAACATGCAATCCCATAAGCAGCATGTACTTCATTTGAGGATGTCAATCAAAATTCAGAATGAGCAACGCCACCAACAGTTAAACAAAAATGCATACGAAATCTTAGCAAGAAGATACTAATCACTTTAAACTGGAAGTATAATGAAAAACACTAATTTCGGCATTTGCTCAAATTTGCACTAGCATCTTGCACCTAACGATTTCAAATCAGATCGAAATTGGTCAACAAACTAATTGACATAAAACTAAGCTTTCCATGCTTGAATAGAAGCCTGTGAGAACATTTAGAAATTATCAGTTATCAGTTCTCCATTCACTAGCTTCAGTAGAAGTTATTACAGGGTTCATATCAGACAAATCAAGCACAACTGCTTACCCAGAAAACCAAGCAGGAAATTAGGTTTCCTCAATCATTGATCATTGAATGGTAAAATTAATAGCTTTATCTGATCCACATGAGAAATTTCTGAGTCTTACCTTCACCGTATATTTTTTGTCAACCAAAAGATTAGGAGATTTTAAGTCTCGATGAACAATGGGAGGATTGCGTTTATGAAGATAATTCATTCCCTTTGCCTGCACCAACCAAAATCATTTAGCTCAAAGTACAGCTCAGCATAATAACAACTGTCTAAATAAAGTAAACAGTGTAAGAAAAATTTACAAAACAAAAAAGATATGATTTGTTTAAAAACATACAACATCATATGCCATGTTTAATCGGCGCCTTTCATCCAGCACCTCTCTTGCACCAGGTTTATGCAAAAGCCTGTACAAGCTGCCTCTGCAATTAACAGCAAATATATTGATTCATTTAATGACCCAAATCCTAAAAGTGATAAAGATGGAAATAAGTATTGAAAAGGGAACAATGTTTTTTCTTTTTCTTTCTGTTTTTGTTTTCAAAATTTGGTGGTGGTTGTCCTAAGAAGAAATTCCAAAACCTTGACAAATATTCTGTCACAATGGACAAGTTTGGGCGCTGAGTGACCACACCCATAAAAAGAACAATATTTGGATGGCGTAGTCGCTTCATGATTGCAACCTAACAATGAAAGAAATGGAATTAAGAGCCTTCAGCAAAATAAATATTTTCATTCAGCTTAGAACACAAATTTTACCATAGCATACCTCCCTCAAAAATTCCTTGAAGTGTTCAGCATGAAATTCTTGTTCCATAAGAATTTTCACTGCAACATCCTGTAGTGCAAATAGATACAGACATTTAATAAACAGTAAAAAGAAAAATGAAATGATAATGTTAACACCAGAATTTAACCACTAACTTAATGCATTTTAAAAATAAAAATGTCAAGAGCCTAAAAATAACAATAAAAATAACATAAAATGAAACTACATGAAAACTAATTTGAGAGACTAAATGGCAGCACTTGAATCATAACTTAGATTGGAATACAAGATGGTGGGTGGAACATTCACTGCATATACACAAACAATCAAAAGCACCACCCAGCAATAGAAAATGCAAAAAGAATAACAGATTACATATTCAAGAAATGTTGATTTTAGATCAAGAGTTCACAGCTTATGACCATATCATCTAAGCAAGAAGTAATGGCTAGATCAGGTTTTAGCACAATACAAAATAAAACAATAATAATAACAATTAAATATATAAATGTTAATTTAAATGTTCGCTTTAATTTAAATGCTCACTTTACAGCTTCACCTTAATACAGAACATGTATAACAGTATTACAAAACACAAAATAAAACAACAACAACAACAATAATAATAACCACCACCCCATCATCATCATCGCAATAATAATTAGAAAATATATATGTCAATTTCAATGTTTGCTTAGCAGTTTCAAATTAATGTAACCAAACTTACCTGGAGTATAAACTATATGGTGGCAACATAACTCGTGATCAAATTTGATACAAGGATATTACGAATGTTCAACATGAGTACACTAATCTACACATATCACTTATTACCAGGTTCTGGTGCTTCATTTAACTAATTGCTGAATCTTAAGGATCAAGAACATAGAAAAAGTTTAAAGGCCCCCTCAGTACCATGTTCAGAAACCCTTTTCATTGCTTTAAGTTTAAATACATATAAAAATAAATTTGGCACTATAGTTGAAAAAAAGAACGCAAAAAACACAACTCTTTTTTTTTTGGAGAAAAAAGATTTATATAAAAGAAAAGGAAACTGTACAGGCACAGATGAGACAAAGTCCCTAAACAAGCCCAAAGGGCCTCACAGTATGAAGCTTGCATGTACTAACTTTTGATTTTCATCAAAATTCCATTAAAAGCTCAGATACACAAAGAAATGCCCTCTCCATATGCACAGAAGCATGCAAATTATAACAATGTTACAAGTTCCAGCAATATTATAATACAGGAATCAAAATGCACAATACCATAAGATGATCATAGCCATATCCACATGAACATAATTGTATTAACAGAGAGTGATTTACTTACCGATCCCTGCCAGTCAGCATGATGGACGGTTCCAAAAGAACCTGAAAATGCATAACTCTACTTTAAGTACACTAGTACAAACTCTAGCAAGAATACAGGGACAATGCAAGCACAACAAACTATGCAGTCCCTTCACACTATTAATGAGTATATGTTTTAACTCCAAAAGTTTCTTCAAGAAGCTGGTAGAAAAAAATACCTGCTCCTATTCTTTCTTTTAGGACAAGATCGCACCATGGAATGTCCAGATCTTCCACATCAAGGGTAAACTCCTTAGTTGGTTTGCTGGGAGCCAACTGATGGCCACCCTCAGCAAATATCAAATCTTTTGAAGTATCTACCGTCTGATCAGTCAATGTCAAATGTGGTTGACCATCTCTAGGCCTAATAGGTTGGATATGCTTCAAGGGTATTGGATTGTTGGCCAAGTTTATTGTCGGAATCATATTCGGAGTAGCATTACAGGATTTAAAAAGTTCGGCCTCTCCATCAGCGGCATTTGTCCGACATCCTTTTGGATGTAGAGGTAGATGGGATTCACTAATATTACTGGATAAATGCACAAGGTTATTTCTTTCTGTCCCCATCTTATCAAATGGCTTTGGATACAGAGAGAATTTGTTATTATCTCCTCCTTCAACAGCAGAACCTGAAATGATAAAAGTCAATGTAGTTTGCAATTTGAACTTTTTACCCGCAAGTCTTATCATGTACATTATACACAACTTAGCTCATGCACCCTCACAGACAATCAACTATGGACACAAAAAAATATATATAATAAAAATAAAAAAGATATGAAATTGGCAAAGACCAAAAAGTAAACCAAACAGAGAATTTAAACAAATTCAACTAACAACTAAACAAGTATATACGCCTTCAATTGCAACGAATTTGGGAGAGGCAGTTAAAGAGTTCTGAGTTAATCATATTTATTGATAGCCATCTTTAGTAAAGAGGTATTGCTTAACAGCTCCAAGGTCCCGCCTGCTTCCCTCAGTTCCACCCCAGGCCCCCCAAAATTTATCCTTGAATTTAACATGCAGTCATCAGTTGATTTGAACAAATACTCTTTCTAATATAAAAAAGGAAAAGCCTCAATTAATCAAAAATGGTAACTTAAAATATGGAAGCATGGTGAACAGGAGTGCAGTTGACTTCCATATCATGCAACGAAAGAAGCTCAAAGTGCAATATGTAGCACCATAACCCCCAGCCAGTAAGAGGGCTTCCTTTGAGGCCTGGTATAACTTAAATGGTATCATGGCCAGAAGAAGAGACCCAACGTTAATCTCCACATGATTGCATTTGTACTGGTATTAGCATCAATATTTGCATATAAATTTGCTAGTTTACAGACTTGGACCTTGCTTTAGCATTCGTAAATATTATTGTTGAGTTTTACCCCATCAATTTAAGCTTTTGACTCCAGTGGTAACTTTGAAAATAACAGATTCTTTACAAAGTAACACAGTATGTCTGCATTTGTGAAATAAAAGCACAAACTTAAATGGTAAAGTCACTGTCATCACAGTGGGCTTAGATCAGATCCTAGCACAAGGAAGGGGGGGCTACAGGATAGGGAAGTACTAGTGGCCCAATGTGCCTCTAGTAGGCCCCAAAAGATAATAAAAAAAGAAAGAAAAACTTACACAATAATAAAAAAGTTCTATGGATTCTGTACTTTAAAAAAATTTAAAATAAATAAAAGTTACCTGTAGATGCCTCCTCAAACACAAGATTAAGGGACTCAATGTCCGAAAAATATTGTTTGGCCAGCAACCTGAAATCAATAGTTTCAGGTTTTCTAAGTCGCGGAAAACGCAACGGTGAAGCAATTGTTATGGAAGATGGACCGTTGAGCAAGGAGTCAGGCTCACACAAGTAACCTGGCTTCCCTATCAAATCAACCACGTACTCCCTGAAATTAAAATATATATATATATATATATGATATGTCAATAACATTTTGTTAACACTTCAATATGAACAGCACTGTTGATATTCACCATATTTAGAAAGTTATGATGTTAATAAGACATCAAATTTTTTTAAATGTGAGTCAGCATATGAGGAAACAAATCTAGCAACACAACAGCAAACTCTCAGCTGCAATTTTTCAGTTTTCGTTCAATATTCCCAATGGCAAAAAGGCACACCAATTTAAAAAATACGACATTCGCTTTTTCTGTACATCAACATCTTCAGCACAAATTCAACGAGTCAATCCCACCAACATTAAACTTAAGAGACAAATAATTAATTCCTCGCTATTGTGATCATTGGAAATATTAAACTAATAAAATAAATTATCACCAAAATGTACGCAAAATATAAAGAATGAACTTTTTGAGACTAAATCACACAAGTTCACTCTTGCACTACATAAACTCCTTTTATTGATGAACTACATTCAAACATTAACAGATACAATGATTGACAATACAACACACCTGTCAAGCCCAAATCGAACAAGACAAGAGGAAGCATCATCTCTTTTGCAATATTTACAGCCCTTTGCAATTCGACATGGTAAGTCAATTGTATCAGCAAGCACCTGCACGACCATACTTATATTATGCATGAATTCATTTAACTTTCAAGAAAACTATATAAACCTCAATAAATTAGCAGTCCCTTGAATATAATCAGGGAATGAAAAAATTCACTAGTAACAAAACAGATTTGAAGATGTGTATCAGGAGAATCAATAATTCAAATTACAAATTTACCAAAATTTCCCCAACTAAAGAAAATTTCAAAAGTCTTATTGAAGTATAATCAAATGCCACATAAGATTAGGATCTTACTTTGAATAATAAGGTTCGATGTCTGCAAAGGCCAATAGATAGGCTTCCTATAGGAACCACTACAGATCCTAAACGATCTTTTACATCATCATTGCACTCCCTCCAGATAGGAACCAAGTCATCTTCTCCCATGGAAACTGAACCCCTTTCGATATTAATACAAGCTTGATAAGCAATTCCCATAGATATTGATGACTTCTAGTAATTTGCGAATAGAAGGGGCTGACAACTTACCCCATGTGATTGCAAACAAGCTTCGCCAGCTGATCAACAACTTCTTTTGTAGTTTGACAGCTACAAGAAACGTTCATAACCCTGTTCTGTAGGTCCTTTAAGCTATGATCACTACGACGATCAATCAAAACCACTTCGATTGAATTATCAATGCCAGGGTCAACAGATCTTAAAGATTCAATTGATGGAATACGACCATTCTCACTCAGATCAGTGCACAATGTCCACACATATGGATCCACTCCATGAACTAAATAAAATCCATCAGGAACTTTATTGAAATACGATAAGCATCCATTCACCTGGAGCACATAACATTAAACACACAAAATATTTTAACTTGAAATACATGTAAACCATCAAAAATAATAATATCGTTTACCTCCATCTGGTTAGAAGCAATGGCAAAAGAAGAAACTGAAAATTAGATTCTACTATTGCAAATTGTTAAATGAATCTTACACAACTAAACAAAATAGTACAATTAGGCTTATTCTAGATGCAATGGCAACATGTATAATACCTATTAAGCAAACTCCCAACCCATGTAAAGCAATTTGAAGCTGTATGACACTGAAAAACCCCAAGTTTACCAGAACACATTGCGTCATCCTAAAGCATCCATTTCTACATGACATGGGCAGACCTACCACACACACCAAATTAATGGAAAATCAATAATGCAAATAAATGTAAGAGCCAAACACAATACTATCCAAGTCAATTTAGCACATTACTTGCCATTTTCCTCTTCATGGCAATGTTTTTTACTTTAAATCTTAATATGGGGTGTTCTTTTAAATGTCAAAGGTATAGAGTAATAATCAATTCATCATTGGCATTAAATGAGGAACTTAAACAATACTGTGACTGCATTATCCTTTCAAAACAATTCAGATACATCATGTACTTAGCATTCCCCTACCCACTCTTTCTTTGTCAATATGGTAATCCCTTTGACAATAACAAAACTCACAGCAGATCCCTTCATATGCATATAATTTGAGGAAAACCTAACAAGGATTCTCTACTTGGACATCTACAATTTTGAACAAGATATCCATTAAATCAATCATTCTCACTAGGTGCATGTAGCATGATAATGTTTAGCCGTGCATATATAATTTGGATTAGGTTAGACTGATATTTGTTTTCAAAAATTTTCATAAAAGATATCAGAATGAGTTTCTTTCATTTTCTAACTCACCTTTATGACAATCAATAGAAGAAACATGGAACAGCTTTCTTTTATTAGCAAGTTGAAATCTCTCATAAACCACAATTAACTCATCCACCAATGGTGATACATTCTAACATTTTGGATTAATCATAAATATTTTACATCTCTCATCACATTGAGCTGTGGTCGTTTGCCCTCTCAACATTTAATGTCATGGCATCCATATTTAGAAACTGCTGCAAAAAGCAGCATTGACACTTAGTCTTGCACATGGCCTCACCATCTCAAATTACTTCTCTCATCTTAGTACTACTATCTCCATCTTTTATAAAATGTATTCATTTTGCACCTCCAAATCTGAAAATGCCCAACAAGAACAACTGTGTTTACAAAATTAAAGAAATAATTAAAATTCATCACTGATCACATGCACGTTCATTCTCAATATAAAGGCATTTGGCTAGCTTCCGTTATCACTGATCACTTGATTCAGACTATCTGATATTCCCTAAACAGTACCTTTCGGTAGCTCTGGAAAAGAATAATCTACGAAATTTTTAATCTAAAGCACAAAAGAAAAATCGCAGATTGACATACCTATCAAACTAGCTTACGAACAAATAAATTGAAAACCAAACATCATAAATAAAAAAATAATGAAGCTCACCCAAAACCGATGGGAAACCACCTCTGCCGAGCTTGCAGAACCCGACCTCAAAGCAGACTCGTCCGGAACAGGATCCAAAAAATTCGGATCATCGGCACAAGTGGCGTCCGACGAAAGTCTCAGCGCCAACGCCAACTGTAATTGGTAACTCTCTTCAGTCTGCTGGGCCCAACTTTTTCCCGACGAAGACCCCTCCATAGTCGCCGCCGCTGCCGCCGGAGGCTTGGCTTTATAATCAGCTCCTCCGATTTTATAAACGTCACCAAAAGAATCGATATCATTAGCCGCCCCCGCCCCCGAATAACTCTGAACGTAATAGTCTCCCGAAAGCGAACTCTCACCGAAACTACTCCCACTAGATTGGTGCTGCAGACCGATGGATGACGTATACAAGTTTCCAATTCTGTTAGACTGTTGACTCAATTTATGATCGCCTCCACTGCCCGAGTCCCGGTCAAAACCTCTATCGAGCTTCGATTTATTATTATTATTATTATTATTATTATTATTATTGTTGTTGTTGTTGTTGTTGTTGTTGTTGTTCTTGTTCTTGTTCTTGTTCTTGTTTACATCGCCGGAGTGAAACTCGTACAACGACGCCGTACCGACGGATAACTGATCGTCCGGATGCTGACTCAGGAGAGTATAGTTGGATCGTCTACCTGGCATTTCCATGGAGATTTTTCTGTCACAAAACCCTAGAAACCGCCGTGGTTGAAGAAGAGCCTCTGGTATTGCTAAAGAAATCGGTAGCTTTCACATTTAGTGGCGTAATCGTAATATTCTGTTGTCGCTATTTTATTTTACGAATTTTTTAATGTGTAAAAAATATGCGTTTTTCGGTTTGAGGTGAGACGAGACGAGCGGAAACCCGATTTATCGTTTACACGTTTGATTGGCAGAGGGTTTCTGTTTAATTGGGGCTTGCACCGGCAGGCTGCGTTGATTGGCTGTTTGGTCTATGCCGATGGCTTTTTATACGTGGAATGGAATATCAGGAAACGCATGGACTCTTGCTCTACGGCCAAATCTGCGCCCTTGTAGGAATAAATGTAAGAAAACTACATAAAAATACAGTATTGTTAAAAATTTCAGATTGTATTTTAACTTTTAAATATCAAATAATATAGCAGATGAGTTTCAAATTATAGCAATTATTAAAAATTTGTACACTTTTACATTATTTAAGTATCTTATCTTTCATAAATATTTAATTATTATAGTGAGTCATTAACGCCGCATCTCGTTGATCCAAAAATTAAAATATAATTTATATTTTTTATATAATTAAAAATATTAATTTTTGCGATGTTTAAATCGTAACATCTGCATTCTTATAAAAATATATTTTTTATAATAAAAAATATGAGATTAATATAAAAATAATTATATAATATATTTTATCTATCAAATCATACTCTTTTAAAATTATAATAATATCTTTCTACTCACAATTATTTTAAAAGTAAATATATTAAATTAACTTTATTTTTGTCTGAATTTTCAAATTAAACTAATGAATTGGTTTTTTATGAGTATTCTTAAAAATAATAAGATTAAAATGTATATTTAGACAAATTTTAATTGTGTTTATATTATTTACCTATTATAAATTAAATTATTTAACAATAAATTTTGAATAAAAAGACATACAAATCCGTAAAAGTCAATCATATATATATTTTAATCTTATTAATTTTTGGAAGATACTTGTGCATATTTCAATAATTTTAATGACACATATTAAAATATACATTTAACTAAACTTTAAGATGTATCCTTTAACATAAATTTTAAGGTGGAGCTTGTTTCTTTTTTTTTTATTGAATATCTGAAAATTTTGAATTCAAAGATCTAAATATTTGAATTTGAATCATTTGTTACTTTTATTTTTTGTTTGAAATTAAATATAAGTATCAAATTATTTTTTTAAATAAAATTGTACAAAAACTAATATTTTTACCTTTATATCTTTATAATTTTAAATGCTAAATAAATAATAAAATCATAAATTTTTTTATTATATATATATATTAAACTTATAAGATAGTGAAGAGTATATAAAAGTGTATGTGTATTAAGGTTAAATTTATCATTTTACACTCCAAAGTATGATTAACTCTCTCCATTTATGCAT
>JAVXUL010092758.1:0-21962 GCA_035590515.1 Trichilia minutiflora | reverse complement strand
CCCGGCCACCACACAACATACATCCAACGCCTCCTCATTTCAGTTATGTATCCACATACATACATTCATACATATACGTATATATTCAATCATTATCATCTCTAGTATTATATTCATTTATAAAGAACAATAAATGAGGCAAAGGCAAATGAATGTCCACTCACTGTCTTAGGGTGGGAAACCACCCTCTTGGTATCCTCCTCGTGGCGGAGATCCTCCCATCTCGATTGCTGCTCCTGAATACATATACAAACACAGATTTATGATCTGAATAAGTGTGCGTGCATAATGCAATGCATACTCATGCAACTCTTACACTCCCCTCTCTCTCTATCTTTTCTCTTTCTAAACATACTGTCCTTCACAACCTCACTCTGAGAACTCATATTTTTCATCAGTTTCAACACCATTAGTTATCAAAGTCTTCTAATCTATCGATACTGATGACAAATTAGAAAACCCCTAATTTTTAGGGTTTTGTAAACAGTTGCCCTAAAATATATTCTCATGATTCATGCACAATAAAGGCTTAAAATGAAGAAATGAGCTTAGGGATGAACTTATCCAAGGTGGTATAAGTGTTCTGAGTCCCTCTTTGCTCAATTCTCTTACTCAACTACTATTTACCATCATCTTTTCTTCGTGATTACTTGCGAACCATTGCGTGAAACTATTATCAGAGGAGGTTTTTGAGTTATGGTATTGATTCTGAGTTCATAGGAACCAAAATAGTGAAGTTTGGTGGAGGAATGGCTGAGATCAGTTTTAATGCTAAGAGAGAATGGTTTCTGCTATTCTAGTAGAGAGAGAAGCAAAGAAATCAAATGGGGAAGATGATCCCCCTACCCGACGTATATAGGCTGTGCAATCCCCAAAGGTGTCAATACGTTTCAAAACTTATCGATACCTTTGGCATTTTTCCTACAATGTATCGATACGTTTTCCCCAATGTATCAATACGTTTGGCTAAAACACTGTTCACAAGCCTGCAAGACGTTGATACCTTCCTCAACGTATCAATATCTTTCATCGCAAGTGGGCTTCATCACCGTCACCAACGTGTCAATACGTTTGGCCTATAGTGCCCTTAAGGTATCGATACCCTGATGGCTCCATACTGAAATTTGTCAATACCTTCTCCAAAGGTGTTTATACCCTTAGCCTTAATCTCAGTGTATCAATACGTTTCCCCAAACATATCGATACCTTTGCTTTTGGTCCTCCTTCCAAGGACTACAACTTTAATTGGCCATAACTTTTAGTTCGGATATCCGTTCGAAACCTATAATATATCAATGGAAAGCTCTCTCTGAGCTCTACAAAAATGAATCAATTAGAGATGATTTTGGGGTCAAAATTTAGTTCTTTCTTATAAGCTCATATTCTACACCATAATCTTACTCAAGACATATTCTTCAAGTTTTACACCCTCTCGTACATACTCTAAACACGACAGCATGCATAAAAACTCTTAAGAGATTTACTATTAGGCCTATAATGCTAAGGGACGGGTTTCACATTAACCTTGAAAGTGAAGAGAGTGATTACGTAAATTTATGAAGGAAAGAAAAATAATATAATGACATCTATATAGGTACCCATTTAAAATGACAAATAGTTTGAAAATAAGTAATAAAAATAAAAAAGTAAATATTAAACACACATAAAAGTCAAAAAAAATATAACAACACATATATAAAAATTGAAAGCATATTTATTTATTGGTAGTTGTGATTGTGACTCACGTTTTTCTCTAGTTTTACATCAAGTAATGGCTTGAATACCCTCTATGGGTCGAGGATAGGCTTTCTATCTAATTTTTTTAAAAATTTGCAAACAAGAAAGTTTATAATCAGATTCCCAAGACTGTATCATTCATACTTATTAAAAAATAAATCCCATAATTTGAGAAGTTGTCTTTACACAAATGCACAAGAATACATCTCAAGAGTCAATAGAATGTCATCTAAAGACTCCTTACTCAGCCCAATCTTCATGAATCTAAGATTATCTTCTCGATTCATGAAAGTAAAACCCAAAGAATAACATCGCGTTTCACAAGTCTATTATGAACATTTATGACAAACTTCTAATCTTTTTACTCTGCATTTTTTAGCATAAGAACTCTTTTCTAGACCAGGCATATTAGAAATAAAAGAGTCAGAAGATTTCTCACCTAACCGAACCTTTGCTTTGATTAACCATCTTATATCTTGAGACATATCATTATCCATGAGTACCCTTAATCTTATCATCTTGGCTTTGTAAATTTTTGTTAAACTATTTATAGGAAGAGAGCAAAATATTTTCGTAATTTTAAAATAATTTCATCTATTTTTTTAAAAAAGAAAGTATTATTTACAACTCAACTTCTTTGAGAGATTTGAAAATCAACTTGAAATATCACGGAGTACTATTATCTGTCACTTAACTAGAAAAAAATAACAAAAACAAAGGTTACAAACTACCCTATAAAAACAACACAAAAATTATTAGAAAAAAATAGAAACTGACCTTCAGAATAATTTTCTCATAATAAAGATCAAAAAGATGAATAATTTCTTCTTGTGAGTCTTTATTTTCTAAAAATGATTTGAATCTTTGTCCGTTTACTTACCATTTCTAAGATTCTCAATATCAACAGCTCTAAAAGAATGTATTTTACAATAAATAGACTGCTCCATCTAGATTTTAACTTTTCTAGGAATAAATGGAGTCTAAAATCATAAAGTAAAACTTTTTAACCAACCTCAATTATTTTCCTTGAAATTATTTTATTATACCAAGTTTCAGTTTTAGCCTTTTGAATTTTTACATTCTTATATGCATTATTTCTCAATTCTTCTAACTTATTTGATTGTAATTTGCGTAATTTACAAGTATAATTAAGGTTTAAGTTAAAAACTTTGATAGCCCAATAGGCTTTATGCTCAATTTTCATTGGTAAATGACAAGGTTTTCATAAATTAACCTATAAGAAGATATACCCAATAAAGTTTTAAAAGTAATTCAATAGACCTAATGTGCATTTGTAAGTCTTAAAGACTAATCTTTACGATTTGGGTTAATAGTTTTTTTTAGTTTATTTTATCTCCCTATTTGCCAATTCAACTTATCCATTTATTTGTGGGTGATAAGAGGTAGACACTTTATGTTTAATTTTATATTTTCTTATCAAATTTTCAAAAGATTTACTATAAAAATGTGTTCCTCTATCACTTATAATGGTTCAAGGAATTCCAAATTGACTCAAACTATTTTCTTTTAAAATTTTGATCACTGTTTTATGATCATTATTTCGACATAGAATTGCCTCAATCTACTTTAAGACATAATCTACTGTAATTAATATATACACAAAACTAAAATAAGGTGAAAAAGGGCCCATAAAATATATACCCTAACATTCAAAAATTTCAGTGACAAGAATGGGGTTTAAATGTATCATATTTCTCTTTGAAAGGTTTCCTAATCTCTGATAATTTTCACATGTTTTGCAAAATGCATATGTATTCTTGAAAAGAGTTGGTTAATAAAAACCACATTTTCAGTTATTTTTTTTAAGAAAAATGTCTTCCATATACCTTATTATAACAAAAAATAATTACATTACTTGCCTCATGTTCTAGTATACATCTCCAAAATATTTGATCTAGGTAATACTTGAATGAATATCGATAATATCAATAAAAATTTCTCACCTCAGATAAAAACTTTCTTTTATCCTGATTGTTCCATTCAGATGGAATTTTTTCTGTTGCAAGAAAATTAACGATATTAGTAAACTATTTCATTGTAATGACAGAAAATAAAATTTCATCAGAAAAGAATCATTAATAGAAGAAGTTTCAAATGATGAATCTTCTTTCAATTTCGATAGGTGGTCCGTAACAAAATTTTTAACTCGTTTTTTTATCCTTGATAGTAATGTTAAATTCTTGAAGTAATAAAATTTACTTATGAGTCTTGGTTTTACATCCTGTTTAGTTATTAAATATCCCATAGGAGCATGATTAGTGAAAACAATGGTAGGAGACCAAATTAAATAAGACCAAAATTTATCTAATGTAAATATTATAGCAAGTAACTCTTTATCAGTTGTTGTGTAATTTATTTGAGTATCATTTAAAGTTCTACTTGTGTAATAAATTACATAAGGCTTATATTCCTTTCTTTATCTTAGAACAACTCCAACAGCATAATTACTTGCATTACACATTATCTCAAAAGGTAAAAACCAGTCAGAAAATTGTATGATAAGAGTAGATGTCAAAAGTTTATTAATTTATCAAAAGTATTTTGACATTCTTATGTCCATTCAAATAAACTATATTTTATGAAGAGGTTACAAAGTGGTTTGGATATAGCACTAAAATTTTTTTATGAACCTTTTGTAAAATCCAATATGTCCTAAAAATGAACGAACTTCTCTAACTATTTTTGGTAGAGAAAAAATGAGTAATTAATTTTACTTTGGCTTTATCAACTTTAATTTCTTTATAAGATACCATATAACCTAAGAAAATTCTCGAAGTGACCATGTAATAACATTTTTCCTAATTTAACACAAGTTTTCTTTCTTCACATTGTTTTAAGACTTTATCTAAGTTTTCAAGACAGTTGTCAAAGAATTTTTAAATACAGTTAAATCATCCATGAAAATTTATAAACAATGTTCAACTATGTCACTAAAAATGCTTAACATGCATCTTTAAAAAGTTATTGGAGAATTACAAAGTCCAAAAAGCATTCTTCTAAATGCAAAGGTACCAAAAGAATGTGAATGTGGTCTTTTCTTTGTCCTCAAGTGCAATAAGAATTTGATAATAGCCTGAATAGCCATTAAGAAAGCAATAATAAGAATGACTTGCTACTCTTTCTAAAATTTGATCAAAAAATGGTAGGAAAAAATGATCTTTTCTAATAATTAGATTTAATTTTCGATAATCAATGCACATTCTCTAACTAGATGACATACGTGTAGTAATGACTCACCTTTTTTTTTTACGACTGTAATTCCTAATTTTTTAGTCCTACTTGAGTAGAACTCACCCACTTACTATCAGAAATATGATAGATGATGCCTTCTTATTTGCTTATAAGAGTAGAAGATATGATAACTGGAAGAGTTTGGTCATCTCTAAGGTAAGTATACTTCAATCCTTCAAGTAGAGGTTTTAACTACTACTTAATCATTTCTTCTTGTTTATTTTCATTCAATTGCCTTAAGTCTTCAAAATATGCCTTCCATCCTTTGCTTTCCATCACTTGTGCACAATTAAGTAATGAACACATATTAGAAATCTCATACTTTAATAGCATACTTAATTCAACTAAATTAACCAAACAAGTTTCTAAAGGGTCAGAAAAATTTCCTTCTTGAATTTTATCCTTTACAGTGTTCTCAATAATGTTAGCTTCTTCATTGTTATCTTTTTCATCACATGGTTGCTTACACATATTAAAAACATTGAGTTCTAATGTCATGTTACCAAATGATAACTTCGTGACTTCATTCCTGCAATTAATCAAGGTATTGAAAGTTGCTAAAAATAGACGTCCTAAAATAACTAGAATTGTATTATCTATTTCTATATATTGTGTATCCAAAATAATAAAATTCATCGAATAAATGAATTTATCAATTTGAACTAATACATCTTCTACAATTTCTCTTGGTGCTTTCACTGATCGATCGACAAGTAAAAGAACGATAGATGTTAGTGTTAACTCACCTAAGTTGAGCTGTTGATAAACTGAATATGAAAGCAAGTTTATACTAATAGTAAGATTAAGTAAAGTTTGTTCAATTTTATAATCTCCAATAATGTATGAGATTGTTGGATAATCTAGATTTTTGTATTTTACTGCATTATTATTCTAAAAAATTACACTTACTTGTTATGGTAGAAAAGCTTTCTTTTTTACATTTAGTTTTTTTACTATGCATAAGTCTTTCAAAAATTTAGCATAAGAAGTTACCTACTTGATCACATCTAACAAGGGAACGTTGATCTTTACTTGTTTAAAAATCTCATAAATTTTTGAATTATGGTTTGATTTCTTTGGAGAGATTAATGCACAAGAAAATGGTGGCATAAGTGTTGGTTCAATCTTATCTATAATAAGTATAAGTTTGTCAACTCCTTCTTCACTAATAGAGATTGATTCCTCTTTCTTATACATATCAAGAATAGGTTTTTTAATATAGTAATCGATTTAACTTGATCTATATGCTAGTCAACTTTTGAATTTGATTAGCTTTTTGGGTTATACTATGATTGAAATGGAAACTTATCTTTCTTATGATGCTAAGTGCTAATGCAAATTTTGCAAGAGTATCTTTCAAATCAATTAATAATTAAGCTGTTTGATTATTAAATGATTCTTACTTTTTAATAAATGCATGCATAGTTTTTTCAAGGGCTTTTAACTTTAACTGATTATATAGAAGAGGATTTTAAAGCCTTTGTGATTGAGTTGTCTGGGCATTATGATCATTTCTCCAACTAAAGTTAAGATGATTTTGACAATTTGTATTATAAGAGTTAAAGTATAGATATGGTTAAGACTTCTGAGCATAATCAATGGCATTCATTTGTTCATGTATGACTTCTCTGAGCACTAAAAGGTTTGGACATTCATTTATTGAGTTTTCTATATTATCAAAAATATTGTAAATATCTTCATGCTTAATGAATTTGACATCTTTTATTTTTCTAAATTCTATGGCTTCAATCTTTCTTGTCAAACTAATAACCCTAGTATTTAGATCATCTTCTTGACTTCAATTATATTTTTCTCCATTAGAGTTAATTATGCTGACATGTTTGTCATGGCTCTTACTTTTGATGATAACAAAATTGATGATCAAAGAAAAGTGAGAGATCAATAATCAAAATGAAGCATTCTTAAGTGTTATATATTTTATGTAATTGTGATGTAAATATGTTTAAGGTTAAGCTCATAATGTGTTCTTAAAATATCTTTCATAAAAAGGCTTCATGATCTTAGAATATTTTATGGAATAATTTTTAAAAGTGTCTCAAAAACTCCCCTCTTGTTAAAACTAAAAAGTCTTGAACCAAAAAGCTTTATATTTTTAAGAATTCAAATGTTCGGTCGAACGAACAGGGTAGTTCATTCGAACGAAATGTTTGTCCCTTAGAATACAAGTGAGTCAAGTTTTATCAGTCGAACGAATCGTTTATTCTTTAAAATACAAGGAATTCAGTTTTTATTGCTCAAATGAATAGGAAGATTCGGTCAAACGAATTGTGTTTTCTCAAAAATAGGGCACTTAATTTTTGTCGATCGAATGAATAGGACTATTCATTCAAACGAAGTCACTGCCTTTTTTAAAATAGGGGATTCAATTTTTGTCGATCGAATGAAGTATGAGTGTCGTTCGAATGAAATAACCAATTAGGTTGAATGAAGTGTACATCTCGTTCAAACAAACTGAAGGTGGTTTATGACCGTGACCTTAGAGCCTATTCCGTCGAATGAAACTACCCCTTCGATCGATCAAATCATCATAGATTTAAAAAATAACGACTAGTTTTTCTATCCAACAGTCATATTTTTTCTAAAACTATAAATAGTCCTCTCATTTGCTTTTGGAAGTCTTCTTGGACGTTTTAAATCACTGTTATATTAACATAAAAAGCAAAAACACTTACTTGATCTTAATCTTTCATATCTTTAGGGTTTATCTCAAAACTATAGCTCTTACAACTCATTTCTTCTTAGTATTCTTTTGAGAAGGGTTAGAGAACTTGTTATAAATCTTATATTAATCTTTTCTTGCGTATTTAAAGTGATTGGAAGGGATCCTATCACTTGGGTTTTTTGTTGTATATCACTTGGAGTAGTGATTTATTTGTAAGGTTCGAAGGTAAGCCCGCAAATTCTTCATATTGTAAAAGTTGAAGCCTTGATTCATAAGGCGTGATTAGTAGAAATCTTTAAGTGGTTCTTAAAGAAAGTGGATGTAGACTTAGAGTTAGCCAAACCATTATAAATCTGTGCTCTATATTTTATCTCACTCATAACTCTTTATTTGTGTATTTTTGATGGTTGTTAGATTTTTATAAGATTGAGGTTATTTTTACAAGAAATATTTAAAATCCAATTCAACCCTCCTCTTGGGTTGCCTTAGTAAAATTTTATTTGGTATCAGAATGGGTTCTCTTGAAAAAGGCTTAATCATCTTAGAGAAGATCCATGGTAACCACCGAAAATATTGAGGGACAATCAACCACTAGAACCCTATTTGACTACATTTATTAGAAGGCAAGAATGAAGATCTTTTTGCAAGCCACAGACTATAAGCTATGAAAGGTAGTTAGTGTTGGTCCGTATACACTAATGACAAGAAATGATAGAGGAGAAAGTATTCTGAAACCAAAAAATGAATGGGATGAGAGTGAGTTGAAGAAAATCTCACTAAATGCAAGGGCCATAAATGCCTTGTATTGTGCCGGAGATAAAAAGGAGTTTCATCGCATTTTCACATGTTAGAGTGTTTACGACATTTGGCATGCCCTTGAAATTGTCTATGAAGGAAAAAATCAAGTCAAAGAGTCAAAGATTAACCAACTTACACGATAATACGAGCTATTCAAAATGGAGCATCAAGATCCCATCCATGAAATGTACACAAGGTTCACGAATGTTGTGAACTCTCTAAAAGCTCTTGGGAAGAAATTCATAAATAGTTAACTTATGAAAAAACCTAAGATCTTTGTCCAAAGAATGGAGAGCTAAGATTACGATGATTAAAGAAGCAAAAGATCTCAATATGCTTCATCTTGATGATCTAATCGGATCCCTCATGGACTATGAAGACAAAATCTTGGATGACAAGGATGATAAAGATAAGAAGAAGAAGAGCATAGCTTTTAAGGTCTCCATACATGATAGTGATGAAGATAGTAGTGAGGAGGAGAACGAAGACATGGCTCTTATGGCAAGAAAGTTCAAGAAATTTTTGAAGTTCAAAAAGGGATATAGTAGAAAAAATCTCAAAGACTACCAAAATGATGGTGCTAAAGGAGACTAGGGAAATAAACATAAAGTCATATGCTACAAATGCAAAAAGCTCGGGCACATCAAAGCGGATTGTTCACTTATCAAATTTTGAAAATTTAAGAAGAAAGGAAAGAAAGCAATGGTTGCCACTTGGGATAATGATGAGGAAAGCTCGTCGGATGAGGAAGTCAAAAATAAAGTGGCTAACATGTGCTTCATAACTCTTGAGGATGAAGATGAGGTAAAATCCCCTTACTCAACTTATGATTACAATGAGTTGCTAGACACTTTTGAGGAATTGCATGATGAATTTGAAAAATTACACATTAAGAATAAGGCTTTAAATAAGCAAGTAAATTCCTTTTTAAATGAAATTGCTTCTCTAAATGAAATAAAAAATAAGCTTGAAAAGGAAAAGGAATTTCATTTGATTGAAATTGATGATCTCAAGAAGAAGTTTAAGGATTTAAATGAAATTATTTTGAAATTTACTAAAGGATAAAAGAACTTAGACACTCTTTTGGGATCACAATGTGTGTGTTTGACAAGTGTGGTATAAGATATCATCCTCATACAAAATAAAATCTTTACAAAAACTATTTTGTGAAACCATCTCCAAAAGTGGAAGTAAATACCACTTGTCATTATTGTTGCAGATATGGATACACTAGTAATAGGTGTCCCATCAAGAAAAATGTGTTTGGCATTAACATGGTGTGGGTTCCTAAAGGAACTAAAATTAACCCTAAAGGACCCAAGAGTATTTGGGTACCTAAAATCAAAAACTAAATGGTGATTGTAGGTGGCAAGGAGTAAGAAGTGGTTCCTTGATAGCGGTTGCTCAAAACGCATGACCGAAAATGTGGCAATCCTCTCAAATTTTGCAAACATCAAAAATGGAGGACATCTGACCTTTGGAGACAATGCTAGAGGAAAGATACTTGGCTCCGGGAATGTTCGTAACACTCACTCAACCCTTATAGAAAATGTCTTATTGGTTAGTAATCTAAAGCATAATTTACTTATCATAAGCCAACTTTGTGATAAGGGATATGTTGTGGTATTTGATAGTTCAAATTGTATGATTAAAAAAGCCACAAATGATGAAGTTGTTTTAGTTGGAAAAAGAAATGGAAATGTTTACACCCTTAATATCGATTATGCATCCTTTAATGAAAATTATTTTTTCGCATTGCATGAAAATAGTTGGCTATGGCATAGAAGACTTGGTCATGTAAGCATGGATTTGATTTCCAAGATTTCCTAAAAGGATTTAGTGAATGGGCTTCCTAATGTTAATTTGAAAAAGATAAAGTTTGTGATGCTTGAAGTAAAATCTTCTTTTAAAGCTAAAACCTAAATTTTAACTTCTAAACCTTTACAATTATTGCATATTGACCTATTTGGTCCTTTAAGAACTGCAAGTCTAGGAGGCAAGTAGTACGCATTTGTTATTGTTGATGATTTTTCTAGATACACTTGGGTGTTATTTTTAGTAACCAAGGATGAAACCATTCATTCTTTTTCAAAGTTTTCAAGAAAAATTCAAAATGAAAAGGGTATCACTATAGCATGCATTAGGAGTGATCATGATAGTGAGTTTGAAAACCTTCTCTTTGAAAAGTTTTGTGATGATCATAGCATTAAGTATCAATTTTCATGTCTTAGGACTCCTCAATAAAATAGTGTTGTAGAAAGGAAAAATAGCTCTCTTTAAGAAAGGTTAAGCAATTTTTTCATAGATAATGGATTTAATATGGGCAAGGTTGACACAACATTGTTCTTTAAGCATAAAAATAATAACTTTTTAATTGTTCAAATCTATATGGATGACATTACTTTTGGATTTACTAACATTTCTATGTGTGAAGAATTCTCTAAGAATATGAGCAAAGAATTTGAGATTAGCATGATGGAGGGGCTAAAATTCTTCTTGGGATTGCAAATTAAGCAAATGAAGGATGGAATTTTTATCAACCAATCCAAGTATATCAAGGACCTTCTCAAGAGGTTCAAGATAGAATCATCCAAAGTTACTGCAACTCCCATAAGCACTTCTCTAAAGCTAGACAAAGATGAGAATCGTAAAGAAATAGACACAAAAAGGTATAGAGGTATGATTGGATCTCTCCTTTACTTTACCGCTAGTAGACGGGACATTATATATGATGTTTGTGTATGTGGTAGATTTTAATCATGTCCAAAGGAGTCACACTTGAGTGCCATTAAGAGAATTTTTAAATATCTAAGGGGGACACATTTTGACTTGATAAATTATTTGGATGCTGACTTTACCAAATGTAAAGGTGATAGGAAAAGTACCACTGGTATATGTCACTTTCTAGGACACTCTTTAGTTTTTTGGTTTAGTAAGAAATAAAATTCAGTTGCAATTTTCATGGTCGAAGTCGAGTACATTGCCATCGGAAGTTGTTGTGCCCAAACTCTTTGGATGCAACACACACTTAAGGACTATGGAGTGTATATAGACCATTCATCCATCTTGTGTGACAATACTAGTGTCATAAACTTATCTAAGAATCTCATATGTCACTCTAGAGCAAAATATATTGAGATTAGATATCACTTTCTTAGGGACCATGTTCTTAAAGGAGATATAGCCATTGAATTTGTCCTTACAGAAAAATAAATTGCAGACATTTTCACAAAATTCTTAAGTGAGGATAGATTTTACTCTTTAAGGAAGGAATTAGGGATTTTGGAGATTGGTCATTGATTTCACACACAAATTGCTTCACTTGATTGATGTCATCTTTGTTTTCTTTTAAATTCACATAATTAATTGATTGACAGATTGTTTGATGAGCATGTTGTGATGATTTTGGAAATAATGTCACCTTACCATGTTTGTTAGATTTTCATTTATTTTATGCATAATTTATGGCATTTGGTTGATTCTTGAAACTCAAAGACATATAATCATTGTGTTCTTGTGTTTCCCATTAATCATACATTAAGTTTCGGGACCTATCATGATAATGCGTGCTTTAAAATCTGTTAAAATTATTATTTTTTTATATTCAATCGAACAAACCACATAGGTCGTTCGAATAAATCTTTAGTAGCTCCCTGGAATTCGTTTTTGCTCTTGTTCAATCGAACAAAACCCAGTTTTTGTTCGAACGAAGTTTTGCTCATCCCCTGGAATTTTTATCGAACATAGATTTGATCGAACAAAATATCAATTTGATCAAATGAATTAATGTTTGATCGAACAAATTTTGCTCTTCGTTCGATAGAATCATCGGGACTATATATTAAATGTTCAGCCTTTGTCATTTGCTCACTGTTTTTTCACTCTCTACCAATTCGATCGAATCTCTCTTCCCTTTCTCTCACTATCCTAACATCTTAAACATTCTTCCCTATCATTTATACACATTTTTCTCTTTCTCTCTCTATCCAAAATCTTCATCACATTTCTCACTGTCATCATGAGTGGAAAGGGAAAGAGGACCATTCGTGACACCACCCATAAAGTCCATGATGGAGAACAGGAACTTCGTTCAAAAGCAAGGTATGATGAGGATATCTTTCCCTCTAAGTCCCTTGCTACAAAATTTGTTAAAGACTTTACAAAAAGACAAGTAAATCCAAGTTGGTTCATTGATATGTGGGTAGTTAGAACCTTTAGATTAGAGGAATTATTTCGATTTCAATATTGAGATAATTTATTAACTCTTAATGAACCTGTTTATCCCCAATTGATGAGGTATTTCTATAATAACTTAGAGGTCAAAGTTAATGACCATGCATTGGTGACTTGGGTTAAGAGTGTCAATATTATATTAAATAGAGAGACACTTAGTGAGATTGCTGGGATTCCAAATGATGGTTTGGAGGGATTTTATACTACAAACTGGGCTAGATTGTTTGGGATGACCACACATAATTTATATGCCATTATAGAGGATAGCGACTTAGCACCTCCTGAGCAATACACACATCAGAACATCACTTTATCCATTAGGTGCAAAGTGCTTCAACACCTCATTGCCATTGCGGTTTTGCCCAAGGGTGGGAATTTCACTGATGTTAGCTACATGGAGGAATATCTCCTCCACAGCCTCATGAATCATACCCCTATCAACCTCAGCTACATCATCTTAGATTTGATCCATCAGGTGGCCAAGAAAAAGACAACACTTCTCTTCTATGGCCAGATCTTAAATCTAGTTTTCAAATATTTTACGGTGTCTTTAGATGAGGAGGAGACCATCGATATTACTTGATTAGAGCATTTTGATAAGAGGTCTTTGGATAGGATAGGGCTATAGAGGAGAGATGATTGGACTTGAGTTCGCAAGTCTTCTACTTTTCGATTTTAGTCGACTCGCAGAAACTCCTCTCAACACACTCCATCCAAGCTTCCTCCTCCTCCTGATCCCCAGACCACTCTAGCTCTTTCCATAGTTCCACCTGTTTCATCCTCTTCTTTTTTTGATTAGGCATCTATTCAGGCCCTACATGATCAAATTGATAGGCTCGACACTCATATAAAAGCTCGCTTTGATGGCATAAAAGGTCGGCTTGATCACTTTAGCTCCCGTTTTGACATTTTTGAGAGTCGACTTAACCACATGGATAGTTCTTTTGCTAATCATCTTTGCCAGGTGGACTCGTTTCTTGAAGACATCCTTGATCATCTTCATCGTATGTTTTAATTATTGGGTCCCAGAACATTTGATTTTGTTTGTTTGTTTGTTTTGTTTTTGCTATCTGCCAAAGGGGGATAAATTTATGCATATGCAATTGTACATTTCATTTTATTGTATTCAAACTTATGTGATGGCCTTTGAAATTTCATGGTTGTGCTTAATGTTGTGAACTTGATTAACTATGAAATTTAAATATTTTCTATATTTCCTTTATTATTATTGTGGACATCTATGTAATTTAATCATGTTTGTGCTTAATTGTACTTGAGTATATTTTTGCGCCTTGTATTATTTTCTTGAAAGTGATAAGGGAAGCGCATACGCATTCATCATTTTGTCATCATCAAAAAGGGGGAGATTATTGACATGTTTGGCATGGTTCTTACTTTTGATGATAACAAAATGGATGACCAAAAAAAAGTGGAAGATCAAGAATCAAAATGAAGTGTTCTCAAGTGTTATGTATTTTATGTAATTATAATGTAAATATGTTTAAGGTTAAGCTCAAAATGTGATCTTAAAATATCTTTCACAAAAAAGCTTTATAATATTAGAATATTTTATAGAACAATTTTTAAAAGTGTCTTAAAAACTCCTCTTTTATTAAAACTAAAAATTCTTGAACCAAAAAACTTTATATTTTCAAGAATTCAAGGGTTCGATCGAACAAACAGGGTAGTTGTTCGAACGAAATGTTTGTCCCTTAGAACACAAAAGAGTTAATTTTTATTGGTTCAATGAATGTGGATATTCATTCGCACGAATTGTTTATTCTTCAAAACATAAGGGATTCAGTTTTAATCGATCGAACGAACAGGAAGGTTCGATCGAATGAACGATAAGGTTTGATCGAACGAATTATGTTTTCTCAAAAATAGGGGACTTAATTTTTGTCAGGTGAATGAATAGGATTATTCGTTCGAGCAAAGTCACTGCTATTTTTAAAATAGGGGATTCAATTTTTGTCGTTCGAACAAAGTATGAGTGTCATTTGAACGAAATAACCAATTCGATCGAATGAAGTGTACATTTCATTTGAATGAATTGAAGGCAGTTTATGACCTTGACCTCAGAGCCTATTCAATTGAATCAATCTATCCCTTTGATCGATCGAATCATCGCAGATTTAAAAAATAATGGCTAATTTTTCTGTCCAACGGTCATATTTTTTCTAAAACTATAAATAGTCCTCTTATTTGCTTTTGGAAGTCTTCTTGGACGTTTTGAATCACTGTTATATTGACTTAAAGAGCAAAAACACTTGCTTGAACTTCATCTTTCATATCTTTAGCCTTTATCTCAAAACCTAGCTATTACAACTCATTTTTTCTTAGTATTCTTTTGAGAAGAGTTAGAGAACTTGCTGTAAGCCTTATTTCATCTTTTCTTGTATTTAAAGTGATTGTAAGGGATCCTCTCACTTGTGGTTTTAATTGTATATCATTTGGAGTAGTGATTTATTTGTAAGGTTTGGAGGTGAGCCCGCAAAATCTCCATATTGTAAAAGTTGAAGCCTTGGTTCATAAGGCGTGATTCGTGGAAATCTTCAAGTGGTGCTTGAAGAAAGTGGATGTAGGCTTGGAATTAGTCGAACCACTATAAATTCATGCTCTACATTTTTATCTCACTTATAACTCTCTATTGTGTATTTTCGGTGGTTATTGGATTTTTATAAGATTGAGGTTATTTTTGCAAGAAATATTTAGAACAAAACCAAATGGCTACTCCAAATACACCATCATCTTTAGACCAAATAAATCAGCCAATTTCAATTACACCAGAACCTACACATCTTACAAAACAATTTTCAACTCATCTATGATAATAAGATCGAAGGTTGGAATATTCAAGCCAAATATCTATAACCTTTACTCAACACCTCTTCTCTAGAAGCATAAAAGAAGCCCTTCAAAATTACCATTGGAAGCAAGCAATGCAGGAAGAATTTGATGCCTGAGAGAAAAATAACACCTGGACAGTTGTTCCCTATGATGAAAATTTTAAGATTGTACGAAACAAATAGGTGTTTAGAGTAAAGCAAAACTTGGATAGAAGCATAGCTAGGCTGCAAGCTAGGTTAATAGCAAAAGGTTTCCATCAAACACTTGGAGTTGATTTTAATGAAAAAGTCTAATAAGCTAATGGCCTACTAAGACTCTGATTGGGCAAATTGCTCAATGACCTAGAAGTTAGTTATCGGGTATTGCATGAAACTTGGTAATTCATTGATTTTTTGGAAGTCAAAAAATAGAGTACAATATCAAGAAGTTCAGTAAAAGCTATGTACCGAAGCATGGCATCCGTTGCTGCTAAAGTGGTATAGTTGATAAGACTTTTTAAGAAGCTTAGGATTAAGGTTAAGCAACCAGTTAAGCTTATATGTGATAATAAATTAAGTTGTAATACATATAGTAGCAAATATAATCTTTCATAAAAGGACGAAACACATAAAGATAGATTGCCATTTCATAAGGGAGAAAATTCAACATGTATCAACCAAAGAGCAGGTTACAATTTCTTGACAAAGGGGTTTGGTAAACGATAATATGATTTTTTACTTTCCAAGTTAAGTGTGTTAACCCCCTAACTTGAGGGAGAGTGTCTTGAATAAAATAATGAAATGAGATTTTGAGTACAAGTTGAAGACAATTACTGTAAATCATGGGCTGCTGGATAATCGATTTATTCTATAATTTTGTATTTACCTTTTCTTGAGTTTGTTAGATTTTGACATAATATAAATAAGGCTAGCATAGGAGAAAATTAGTTGAGTAGTGAACTCTATAAATAAGATGTAAAAGGGTAATCATAATAGATGAATTTCATTCATTATCAACAAATATTTTTATTTTATCTTTTTCTTTACGATTGCAAAAGTGATTTTCACATATTTACAGAAAGCTTACACTTAATTAATATATTAAATTCTATATTATCTAAATTTTATTAAATTTAGACTTAATCTAATATGATAATTTTTAATACATGATTGATGCATATGTAATTTATATATCATTGAATTAAAATCCAATAAAAGATAGCAGTGCAACAGATTGAACATAATGGCCAACTTGAATTTGCATTAAGCTATTGCGTCTTGAGAAAATTAAAAAATAAAATTATACAAAATGCCAATGATTTTTTAAGCTATTGATTCCCTTACGTTGGTTTTGGTTTGTTTGGGAATTGGTTTTTTCCCGTCCTCTTAGCCGAGGTTGATTAAAAGAAATTATAAAAAAGGCAAGCACTTTCATATTTGTGTACATACCTAATATGCATGGTGTAACGTGAATAAATACCCATAAAAACTTAATTTATATTCTTTCGGCCATGCCATGATGTCGGACACATGTCTTAATTATTTTATAGCGTTTTTTGCTAACACTTTAAAATAATATTTATTAAAATAATTACTATTATTATTTTTAAAAATATATTAATTTCTTTTTCAATGCAAATGCAAAGCAGAGGAAGAGATAAAAGTTTGAGAAAGATGCGATTTTGATTTTTAATTCTTTTATAGACTGTCACATGTCCGGTAGAGGATAAAGTTTGAAAAGTCAAAGGGCATTGTGGTCTTAGACATTTAAAAAAAATAAAAGAAATTAATTCTTCTTTAATTTCAAAGTCTTGTATGTATATAGTTGGCTTTTTTTTAAAATAATATTTCAAAGTCCGGTAGTGGTTAGAATTAATTACAAAGTCTTGTATATAGTATTGGCTTTTTCTTTAATTATATGATATAGAACTTTATGGGATAAATTACTATTTTTCTCTTTTCTTTTAGTTTAATATTTTATTATTATCCTTTTTTTAATAATCATATATTATTTTTATTATTTAATTTTATTCTTATAACTATAAAATTCAATTTGATTCAATTTTATTTTTTATGGATAAAATTAAAATAAATAAATAATAAAATATTAAAACAAAACAGAGGAGAAACGATAACTCATCCAATTTTAATTTGTCTATAATAGGACAAGTATTGATTTGTTAGGGCAATACTAATGAAGTTTCCTCCTACTAATATTTTATAAATCCCTCTTGCATGTTGTCTTCTAGTATTCATCCAATTCTAAATCTCTTTTTCCTAATATTATATATATATATATATAAATCACACTTGTCTTTAATAGGACAAAACTGAGTTAGAGGCAATACTGAGTCTCCTCCTTCTAATATTATATAAAACCCATTTGTTTTCTAATATTCTATAAATCCCACTTGTCTTGAATATACATGACATCTTGATTAGTTAAGAAAAAATAATTGAAGTTCGAAAATTTTAACCTAATTGAAATGTGGAGCACATGCAGCTATTTCTTATATTATTACAAGTCAAGTCTTCTTAAATTATTCTTAATGACTGACGAAATAATATCATACTTTAATTTTTAAATATTCAATTCTATTGCACTCGCATTGAACTTGAAGATAACTAAGATATTATTTATTTGGATTCTGTTAACCACTGCTCTTAAAATACTTGTGAAAATTTTTATATTTAGTAAATCATATTTCTCAATACATTAAAATTCATTATTAATTACTATATTAAATATTATAAATTATTATAAATAATAAATATAAAAATTTTAATGAATATGAATATGTATTATTATTTAGTAAAATGAAGGAGCTCGTTAACAAATTTTCATTTATATATATATATATATATATATATATATATTATTTTTACTAATAAAATTATTAAAGTAATACAATAAATTAAAAAAAATTATAATATGTCATGCTACGGTAATTTCAGTCGGGTCTTTCTAATTTGCTATATAAAAAACAAAATAAATTGACTTATCTTGATAAAATTTTGATATTCTTCGTACATGACTTACAACAAGAACTTTAAAAATCATATTAAATATATTGCTAAATTATTTGATAAACTATTTTTAAGCGATCTTTTCCCTTTTTTAAAAGTTATAAAATTATAAAATAAATTATTCATTACTTTACAAAAGCATTACCAACTGGCTCGTTGTCCTTTTGTTCCACATAAGACAACGATATTAATCAAGATTCATTTGCTAGTTGTGCTCCACAGATAAGTGTTGTCACATTTATATTTCTTATATCTTCATCTTCGTCTTTATTATATTATAAAGTCGATTCTAAGTTCGGCAAAATTATGGGATTCGGTGTATTTTTTGATCCATTCTACAAATTTGAGGTTGTATTTTTCAACTTTTTATTATATTTTTTAATTTTTTATTATATTTTTATAAATTAAAATAAAGAAAAATTAAAAATTATAAAAAAAGAGTTAAAAATATAATAAAATATTTTAAAAATAAAACGAAAAATTTGGGAGTTTGTACTATACACTGTAGCAAGACCCTTGTAGGTCTCCTCCTCGTGCATTTTTTTTAAAAATGAAATCAAATCACACTTGCATTTTTTTTTTTTTAATGAAATCAGATCGGACGGCCATGATTCATCCAAGATCAGCTTAAAATTCCATGTACTCACTCTTCTTCTTCTCAACTCACAGCTAGCCAGGGGAACAAACAAAGAAGAACGAGAGATATCAAGAGTCTATCATGGAGAACCAGAGAGGTCTAGAATCTAACGGGGCTGATGGCAGGTTTATGATCTGGATTACCCTATGAATTTTGTTAATGAAAATTAGATGGCATTCTGACTTTCAAACGAATTTAATTAACGTTAATTACTATATTTTATATTTCCTCCGTCTGTTTCAGGAACCAAGTTACAGAAGATAACAACTGAAAAGGAAGCTCTCGACAAGGTCGTAGATATGTATACAAAAGCTCTAGATGATCTTGTTAACGTAAATTCACTCTTCACAATGGCTGTCTTCATAGGTTTATCATTTGCCACTCCAAACCAACGCAGTCTTGAAGATCGACGACAATGCGATCCTGACGCTAGAGTGGGCAAAAACCTTGTCATGTACGAGGTTTTATCGTTTTCCTTATTCCTGGTATCAAGCCTCGCAGCAAAATCACTCAAAGTTCTGTTAAGCATTCACAAGTTGAGAAAAGAATTCCAAGTCAAATTCGCAGCAACAATTGAACTTCCCTTTCTAAGAGAAATGTTTACGTCAAAATTATGGAGAAAGACCGTTTTTTTGATATCATCCGCGGCGTCTTCGCTTGGGGTATTTTTCCTGACGCTGTCTATGGTTAATGTGATCCAGATAAGACTGGGGAAGCTGTCTTGTGACAGTGCTAATGCTTTCAAATCGGTCATATCATTGAGTGTATTGGTCTTCTTTGCTCTGATGTTGTATTTACCACCTATGCTCTATGCTGCACTGGCTAATTTCAAGGTTGACGACATTACAGATGGCATTATTATAGCTAATTTCAAGACGGACAACAAAGTTAAGGCAGTCACTCCAAAAGAAGTTATTAGAGCTATGTCAGGCGTGCTCTAATTGAAACTCTAATATTGACCGGAGTCACCGATGAGTCTAATCGAGTTAATGGCAATTGGGTCGTTGTAGCTTTCTTCTTGTAATACATTTTTGTAAGAAATCACTGCCGTATTGGAGAATGTTGACTATTATTTTTGAAAAACATGTAATAGTAAATAATTTTCAAAAAATAAAAGATAATGAAATATTTTTAAAAATAAGAAAAAAATAATAATTTACTTTTGTCTAAATATTTAATATTTGTTGGACGGAAATTGATGACGTTGGTGATTGTTTTTTTTTTGTCAGATGCTCAAAAATAATTTTTTTTTCTAATTTATGCTTGATAATTCAAATTTAAAAATAATTTTTTTTTCTAATTTATGTTTGATAATTCAAATTTATGTTTGAAAAATTCAGATTTATGTCTAAAAATTCATTAGAATATAATTAAGTAAAAAAAATTAATTTATATCTAAATACAAATATGTATAAATAAGATAATAATTTTATTTCACAATAATATTCTTACAATACTATTTTATTTCCTAACCTAAGTATTATGGAGTCTTATATATTTAAAATTAAATTAATTGTAGCTATTATTCTTACTTATTTGAAATTTAAATGAAGTTATGACTTATATATTTGAATTAAATTATAGTTATGACTCTTGTGAATTTAATATTAAATTTAAATTATGATTAATTATTAATATATTTATTTATTTAATTAATTTTTACAATATTATTGCATAATTATTATGCATATAATTTTATTTATGTCATGATCTAGTCTTATAACTTCAAATTCGTATACTGCTCAATTAGCTAAATAATACAATTTAATTTCTTTGAAATAAATTTTTTAAATTATTTTTATTAAATAATTAAATTATTATAATAAATTTATATATTTAGAATAATGTTAAAATACAAGTTTTTTTATATTTTTTAATCTTCACAACACTTTAAAAGGGTAAATATGTCAAAATATCATCTTTTAAATTTTTTATTTTTTAGAATCAAATAACTTAGCACTTATATCCAAATATTTAAAATAAAAAATAAATCTATTATTCAGATTATGTGCCAATTAAATTGATATTTCAACCATATTTAAATTTTAGAAAAAATCCCTCACACTCTATTTTTAAGCTTATTAAAATGTACATTTGTCATAGCCCAAAATTCTAAGATTATGACCGATATGAGATAAGACTAACGTTATCTCTTAAAAATATTCATCATAGATAAAATGATAAAATATCCTTAAGTTAGTATAGGGGGGTATAATACCTCATATGGTAGTGCATGGATATTTTGTCATTTTATCCATGAGTGATATTATACCTCCTATGTTAACTTAAGGATATTCTGTCATTTTATCCATGAGGGATATTTTTATTTTCTTCAAAACTATGTGTCCATATGTTAATTGTCGCGTTATTTATCTCATATAAGTGTGTAGTAACTGATTTATAAGGTACAAGTATAAGTGTATGATTAGGGTGTTAATTGAGGCGTGAAGTAAATAGACATCGATTAGGAGTATTTTGGTTATTTGGGCATGTTTACTGTAGTAATATTGAAATTTGTAGCTGTGAGTAGAGCTGTCAAATGGGCCAATGGTCCGTGAGCCGGCCCGTTTAACCCACCATTTAGGTGGGTTAGGACAAAAAATAATTGGCCCATTTAATTCGCGAGCCGATTTGGCTCGGCTCGTTTAACCCGCGGGTTAAATGGGCCAACTCGTTTAACTCGCGGGCCAGCTCGTTTAACCCACCTAATTAAAAAAAATTAATTTAATTTTTTTTAATCTTTATATTTAGATGATAATTGATTATG
>JAVXUL010092742.1:0-21965 GCA_035590515.1 Trichilia minutiflora | reverse complement strand
TATATATCTTATTATTTATAATAATATATTATTATTGTGGATAGTTCATTTGCTTCTCCACCAATCATATTTATACAAATATTACCATATGTTTTTATATCATTAGTTGCTTTTATTTAATTAGTGTTTATGCTTGCCATTTATATGGCAATATAAAAATTGATTTCAAAATTTAATTTTGATAATTTTTGGAATAAACACAGGGGAAACCATGAGAAGTGATTGAAGCTTTCATTTTGCAAAACAATAAACAAAGAAAAGAAAGAAAAGAAAGAGAAGCATACATTGAGCCATTTGGATTTGAAAAAGAAAAAATTGTTTTTCCATTTCTAAGTAAGGAAAGAAAAAAAAGCAACGGAAAGCTTATGTGTTCTATTGTTTCTTTCTTCCTTTAACAGCAAGTATATATGCATAGATATATATAGATATATTGATATATAGTTGCTAAAAGCTTTGCAAAATTGTTTTACACGCTAAAAGAGTCTCCAACACTTTACCTTCATTTCCATCATCAAGTTAGAGTGTGGATATACTTGGAGGCTTAGGGGAAGACTTCAAGCTTAAGGATAAAGCTTATTTAGGGTAAAAATTTCATAACCCTAATGGTTGAGGCATGCTAAAATATTTAGAATGTTCATATGCATAAAAATTAGAATGAATGATCATATAGATTTTCTTACAAAATCTCACACTCTTGTACTTGTGTTATTCTCTTTTGGTCATCTATTCGAGGTGATCTCCTTTCCTTCATACATTTGTCGCTTTGTGGCCTTTTTGACTTAGAAAATTCTGACCATTACCCATTTTTTCTATTAGAATTATAGAATACTCTTTTATCATTTTATACTTTTCTATTGTCAAACTTTGAAAAACGGGCTTTATCCCAAGAGGAAGATCTTAGTATTTTCTCTTTCTTTAATTTAAGAACCACCTGGTCCTTAATCTCTATTTCATCTAGCAACTATCACTGAACTGTTTCATATATGGTAATAGAATGCTTGCGAATAATACACCATGCTCTGTTCACTCTCAGCCCCTGAATGAGGCCTTCTAATATTAATAAATGATGGAACGTTCCTAACTCTATTACTTCTTCATGATATCTTCTAATGAAACTTTGAAAACTTTTACCATTGTCCTACTTCAACAGCAGAAAGGAACTCGAGGTCTTAGTAATAAAGATTGTTCATTGAATTATTTAGTGAAAACCTCATATGGTTACCCAAAATTACAAATGCTTTACAGTATCAAGTTGGTAAACCACTTCCAAACTTGTCCATCTAATATTAACGAGAACAAGTAGCATATCTGATCCTCAATCATACCTTGAATTAGCATCATCTCCTAAAATAAATTCATATGTAACGATGGGTTTGTCCTCCTTATGATTTAGGGCATCTTGAACTTCCACTAAAGAGTTAAATTCAAGATCTTTCAAGAAAAGGGAGATTTTGAATATAAGCTTATCTGGGGTGTAAGCTCTGTATTGCTCTGTGATTCTTTTCTCTTCTTCTATCTATCTCGTTGACCAACTTCTTTACCAAAGATTCAATGTCTTTCTTACTAGTGATAGCACTTTGGATATTTTTCTCTAAGAAGCATGATGTTTTGAGGCCTCTCATTTCCTTTTACACTTTTGATTGAGGACTTTTCTTATGTTCACGAGGTTCAAGCTATCTTTGGGTCTTTGTTTTTGGATTATCTTAGGGCTAGAAGAGGAACGAATGGGCTTAAGCTGGTGACCCTCAAGAATTCTGAATGGTGTGTTTCCATTCCTCCTTTCTGCCCTTCCTCCTGAAGGTAAATTTATAACCTTCGCTTTCAAATCTGTAACCTTTGCTTTCCATTTCTCTACTATAATATATTTTCTTCTAGGTGTATCTTTATGCATAGTTTCACCTCATCTTTTAATTCGTGTTATGTTTAAGGTGTTACTTTCTACTACTTCTAGGGGCACGATTATCCTTGGGTCATAAGACCCTATTTATAACATCTTCCTTATCTTTGAGACCTTTTTGACTAATGTTTAGATTTGTTAGTCTTCCTTAGTATGATATTTTTCATTTTCCTTCAACCACTCATCCAACGAGCAATCTCTTTATCCTCCTTTCTATAGTACAATCATCATGAAGAAGTTTAAGAACTTGATTGTAATCCTGTATTTTTAAGATTCTACTTAGCATATTACGATTGTCATTGGCTATTGTCATTGCCTCTGGGGAATGACCCTCTGGATTCCTCCATTATGTCACATTTCTTATAGTAGTATAAGTTTTGATCACTGCCATCTTATTACCCTATTTGGTAACTTATTGAATTTTTGTTTAATTTTCCACAAACGATGCTAAATGATGATATAAAAAATTACTTTGCACATCAAGATTGTCTTCATGTCAAGCTAACCTGAAATCAGAGAATACGATAAGAAGAAAAAGTTGATTTCTTGACAAAAATCACTCGATATTTAAGTTAGGTTTTTCTTTAAAAATTAAAAGGAAATTTAAAGGAGAGTGAGAGTGTCTTTTAAGCAATTCGATACTGTAGATTTTTGTTACCTATTTTCTAGAATTTCTTACCTTTTATCATCTGAACTTGTAACCATCATCCATGTGCCATACTTCTATTAACTCTCCCTGCAGATTAAAGGACCAATTATGCTAACATAATTATCGTAATAATAATCTTCATTTATCAACGTATTAAAGGTGGTATTTAACAATTCTCTCACATCATAACAATAATTATGGAATGATCTCGAAAACTCTTTTGTGTTTGTAGTTATAGAACCCAGTTAAAGCCTTTTGAAAATATGTACAATAACACAAAGCCACAATTCTCCGATGTCTTCAGAGGTCTTAGGTTCTCACATATAATTGGGGAAGATGATTGATCATAAGAGATCTCAGGTTCTTTAGTAATGCAATGATGACAAAAGAATCTTGTAGTCTCAGGGCCTTAAGGTCTCATACGTCTTGACCTCAACCAAAGAGAAGCCTTTTGGCAGATTACGATCTGTAACCTGTCGGCTTGATTTTCTACTAGTTTGGACACCTTTTGGCAGGCTTTGGGCCCATATGGTTAGTTTAAACATCTCTCTAACATCATTTAAAAATGATCAAAACTTGACGTCATTTAAAAATGATCAAAACTTGAAAGTTGACTTTTGAATGTAAAAAAATTCTTCAAGTTTGAAAGTTAACTTTTGAGTGTGCAAAAAAAAAAAATTTATACTAGAAAATACGAATAGTTATTTTTTAATAAAATTTTGTTATGTGTCTATTTTTTAATTTTTAATACAAAAAATGGTCATTTTTGCTTAAAACCCTTAAAAGAAAGGTGTATACTTTATTACCTTTTCATTAAGGGGTATACTATATTATCTTTTGGAAATTAACCAAAAGTAACCACTGTAGATAGTATTAATTCAAAAAAATATCACATAACAAAGTTTCATTCAAAATTAACCTATTGATCTCAATTTAATTATTATATCTAAGTATAGATAATCTTATTATAGTATAGTCTGGTGAGTCTAAGTGTCGTATCTATAAGGAGTATTTTTTCAAGAGTTCAATTGGTTTATTTTCAAAGTAAGATCTAATAGCAAGTGTTCAATAGCAAAAGTCTAAAGTAAAAGTAAAATAAATGATGAATATATATTTTAAAAGAAAGATTATCAAGTAGAGATTAAAATACAAATAAAAACACTAAGGCTTTGAAAATTAATATTTTAGGACGATGGATAGTAAATTAAATCCTCTGTTTTAACTCAATTAAGATTAACTAAAAAGTTATCTCAATTGCAAGATGAAAATCACTTTATACATAAAAAAATATTTTTTTAAGAAAATCAGTATTTAATTAAAACTATGTCTTTAAATTAATTGATAAAATCATTTAAGAAAAGTATTTAAGAAATATTAAAGATTTAAGGTATTATTTGTGTTATATGTCTACAATGAATCAAGGAATATATTTTCGAGCATTCAATATACTAAATGTGTATAAAAAATCAACGAGTTTAATGTTCAAAAATATTTTTCAAAACATGTATATATAATTAATATAAAGAACTTAAATATTAAAAGTAAAAATGAGATATAGAAAACATACCATACATTTTTAGAATCAATCTCTAGCCTTAGTTAATAACTTAAAAAGATATTATATGAAGAGAGAGAGTATTTTTATAAAAGAGAGTTTATTTGTCACACTCTGACCAAACATATACTAAAACTAACTTTTTATTTTTAATTTAATTTCAAACAATAAATCAAGTAATTATTCTAGTTCTCTGAGTAACAAATTTCTTAAAATTTTAATCATCACATCTATCAAATTCTAAATCAAACATCTTTGTGCAATCATACCATATCATATCAATCACAAATTTTATGTCTCTTTAAAATATTTAAAACATTGTTTTACAAATAAAAAAAAAATCAGTGTATATAACAATGAATAAGAAATATAATTTCATAAATTCCTTTATAGTTTTTCATAAACAAATAACTAATACAAATATTGTCTCAAAATTTTCTATTGGACTCAAATAAATAAGGTTTGAATTGAGTTTAAGAAATATACCTGAGTTTAATGTCTTGATACTATCAGCACCTCTCTTTAGAAATTCAACTAAACTCAGTATTACCTGTGAATGAGAAAAAGTGAGTATACTAATATATATTAAATGAAGTTTTCTCTCAGTTTGTACTCTTCTTAGATTACTTATTGCATTAATAAATTTTGAATCTTTTTCAGAATTAGATCCACAAAAAATACATAAACTTTGAATCAACGAACTGAGAGATTTTTTATTTTTTACACTTAGCTTAACCTTGAGATTGAAGAGAGTGATGATATATATATTTATAGAAGAAAAAAAAATAACATGATGACATCTATATGGTAGCTCAACTAAAATGTTAAGGGATTTAAAATTAAGCAATAAAAAGTTAAAAAATAATAAACATGTATATATATAGTATATTATTATCCAAATAATAAAAATTAAAAACACACTTATTTAAAAAATAGTTGTGATTGTAACTTATATCTTCCTCTGATTTTATGTTTAGTAACAGCTTGAATATCCTCTATAAGTCAATGATAGGCTTTCCATTCAATTTTCTTAAAAATTAGTAAACTGAGTCATTTATAGTAAGATTTCTAAGATCATATCGTTTATGCTCATTTTGAAATAAGTTCCATAATTTGAGAAGTTGTCTTGTAGGGATCTACAAGAATGCATCTCAAAAGTCAATAGAATATCATTTGAAAACTACTTACTCTGTCCATTTTTAATGAATCTAATTTTAACTTCTTGATTCATAAAAGTAAAACTTATAGAACAACATCATATATCATAAGTTCATCGTGCATATTTATGAAAAAATTCTAATTATTTTACTCTATGCTTTTTAGTGTAAGAGCTCTTGCCTAAACTAAGCATGTGAGAAACAAAAGAATCAAGAGATTTCTCACTTAACTGAATCTTTGCTATAATTAACCATCTTATATCTTGAGCATACCATTATTCATGTGTACCTTTAATCTTATCATCTTGGTTTTGTAAACTTTTGTTAAACTATTTATAGGAAGAGAAAGAAAAATTTTTCGCAGGTTTAAGAGAATTTCATTCAGTTTTAAAAAAAGAAGAAGAAGAAAGTAAAGAGATTTTTAAATTTATAGTTTAGCTATTTGGGAAGAACTGAAAATTGATTTAAAATATCACAAAGTATCGTTATCCGTCACTTAACCAGGTAGAGAAAATAATAAAAAACAAAAACAAATGAACAAATGTTAGTTAAAAAAATAATCATATAAACAATTTTTCTTATAATAAGGATAAAAAAAAGGAATAATTTCTTTTTAGAAGTCTTTGCTTTCTAAAAATGGTTTACGTCTGTGTCTATTTACTTTAAACATATTACCATTTCTAGAATTTTCAATGTCAATAGCTCTATAAGGGTACACATGTTTTACAATGAATAGCCGTTCCATCTAAATTTCAATTTTTTTGAAAATAAGTAAAGTCTGGAATCATAAAGTAAAACTTTTTTATCAACCTTAATTATTTACCTTAAAATCATTTTATTATAATAAGCTTTAATTTTAACATTTTGAATTTTTGAATTCACATATGCATTATTTTTCAATGCTTCTAATTGATTTAGCTATAATTTGCATAATTTACAAGTATCATCAAGATTTGTGTTAAAAACTTTGATAGCCTAATAAGCTTTATACTCAATTTTCACAGGTAAGTAATAAAGTTTTCCAAAAAATAACCTATAACCATGCCCAATAATGTTTTAAAAACAGTTCGATAAACCTAAAGTACATCTATGAGTCTTAAAGATCAATTTTTACAATTTGAGTTAATTATTTTTTTAAAATTTATTTTCTTTCTCTATTTACTAATTTAACTTGTCCATTTATTTATGGGTGATAAGAAGTAGATATTTTATGTGTAATTTTATATTATCTCATCGAATTTTCAAAGGGTTTATTACAAAATATAGTCCTTCATCACTTATAATGGCTTAAGAAATTTCAAATTGACTCAAAATATTTTCTTTTAAAAATTTGATCATTATTTTATAATAATTATTTTGACATGGAATTGTATCAATCCATTTTAAAATATAATATATTGCAACCAATATATACACAAAACCAAAAGATGGCAAAAAAAATTCTCATAAAATTTATATCCTAATAATAAAAAATTTCAATAATAAGAATGTGTTTAAAGGAAAATTGATCTCAATTTTTGATAATTTTCATATATTTTAAAAAATACATAAATATCTTTGAAAAGAGTTAGTAAATAAAAATCATACTATAAAATTTTTGCAACTGTTTTCTTCAAAGAAAAATATCACATGTTTCATTATGACAAAAATTAATTACACTACTTATCTCATCATCTAGTATACATCCTTAAAATATTTAATCTGGATAATATTTAAAAAAATATGGATTACTTAATAAAAATTTCTCACTTTAGATGATACTCATGTAAGAGAGATGACTTATAATGGATTAAAAAATTCTGCATATACGTAATTTTGTAAGATATAATAAATTTTTGTAAGACCCAATGAATTCAAATATTGGTGCATGTATGAAATTCGGCACCTACAAGTATAATGAACGATTTTGAAATTTGTTAAGATACATTTTTTAATTGATAAATAATATATTATTTGGGATTTTAAATTTAAGATATAAATTGGAGATGTGTAATATTAATATTTTTTAAAAATTAATTTTAATTAAAATTTTAAATATTTTATAATGTAAAAAATTGGAATTGTATTTTTAACTACTGATTTCAGTTAATGCCGGAGATTGACTGCAAGCGCAGATCCGGCTGTGGTTGTTAACTACATACTTAACTTTTTCTCAAGGGAATGCTAATTGACAATTGAGTATAAACCAACTATCTATTAACGCGCTTAAGTTTTAATTAAGGCCACCACCCAAAGGCCAAAGCCTACATGCTGAAGTAGGTATCCTTGACCAAACAATGCTAAACGACGTTTTCAATTGGATAAAAAGAATGAGTCATGAATTGGCCAAATAAATAATATTATTTAATTCTTTATATAACTAGAAACTGGTGGAATGTGATATGATAGTGGCATTATTAATTTTATAAATATAACATCAGATTTTTTTTTTTTATTGAATTTAACAACACCACATATTAAATAACTTATATTAAGTGTATGCTTTTTTTTAACGTATAAAGACATTCATTAATTATTATATATTTATATTAGATAAAAAAATTATTATAAATAATAAATATAAAATCTTTAATCACTGTCTTAAGAATACTGTGAGATGACATGATTATATATGTTTTATTTTGATATGAATTATCCTATAATCTACAATAATTTAGTATTAAACAATTATATACAATTCTTTTATAGGGATTTTTTTACCTTCTCCTTGTATTATTTAACTTAATATGAAAGCATAATTGATCACAAAAAAAAAAAAAATCATATAAAAAATATGGAAGATATGGATTCATTTTCTTTCTATCATTTCAAATTTTCTTTTTAATGAAAACTCAATGAGAACTCCCAAGGATGGTTTGATAGTAAGAAGTTATAAATGATGACTATTTAACGATGTCCTGAATTTGAACTTTTAAGATTTTCTATGTTTAAATGTTTAGGAGTTAAAGAATGAATTTTACTAACTGTCTCTTTTAAATGATAACTGCTTAACGTCTATCTGGGATTTAGTAGTTTAAATTATATATATATATATATAAAACTCAATGAGATGTAAAAAAAAAGTACTAGTTTTCTTAACTTTCACTTAATTGACTTAAGTTTTTTTTAGCAAGACTTGATTGACTTTAAATTTACAAATAAATAAATTAATGAAAGTGATTATTCCTATAGACATGAACCATTCAATGTCCACTTTGTTCACATTCAATGTTCATAAATCATCATCATAGATGTCTAAGAAATATATATATATGTCACATTATTATTATGTTAGAATTTCCTATCTTGATTTCGACAAACCATTCATGATCTCTACGACCCCAAAGCATACCTACCTTCCACACAATCAACGGTCGAGGTTGAGCTACGAATTCTATCCGTCGCTCTCCCTCCCGAAAACGGTAGGCATGTGCTTGGATCACTGATTACTACTAATCACCGACCCATAAATCCCACATTCTTGAAACTGTTGGGACTGTGCGCGTGGGAAACTGCAGGAGATTGTGATTGGTGACGTCCTTCTACAGTATCGAGCCTGCTAAATATGGAAAATGCTGCTTCAACCTTCAGGATTGATTCCCACGATTTTCTTTCTTTACGCAGAAAAGGGTAATGAGGATTGAGGAGGCAATACGGCAAAGGTTATACTAATATACATTCGGTTGTACCGTAGAATATTTTCAAAATTTTTAACTCTTGTAATTCTCAAATCTTTTGTTTTTTTTAATAATAAAAATTTGAAAAAGTGTATCTAACAAAATATTGACTGTCCTATTGGCTTTCCCAGTAAAAGTTCGCCTTGACTATTTTACGTGCAGATCAAATTCAAAATTTGCTATAAATCAATTTTAATATTTTTGAAACATTGTAATTATGAAGAATGTGATTATCGTGTTAAAATTAAAGGGCAAAATGAAATGAAAATCTTTTTTTTTTCGTTTTTTAAGATTTACTCACGAGATTGTCTTTCTGGCCACGTCGCCACATGTGACATACATATATATATATATATATATATATTCAAATACCGCATGCCTATTTTTAACCAACTTCAAATTGACAAAGCGATCACCCACTATTCTAAATAATACGAACAACAAAATATACTGCATCATAAAAATATGGAAATACTTTGAGAGAAATCAATTGTTTGAAAATAGGGTTAACTCAAAGGAAATTTCAAAACTTACATTATTTAATTTTTTAAATATTATAAAAAAGATATATAAATTCTTAACGTTTGATCTAGTAACCAAATTAATTTTAATAGTTTAAAAAATATCTATTAAAATCTCAATTAACTAATATAATAACTCTTACATCTTATACAATAATAATTTGTTAAAAAATCATCAAACACTAAAATCTACTAAAAATATATTTTATTTATTTATTTATTTATTTAATAGCATATTAATAATATAAAATTTAATAATATATTGAAACTAAACTATAAACTTATTTATTACTATAGAATAAATGAATAAATAATATACAACTTGTCAAATAATTAATTTTGAATTGCTATTTTTTAATAGTATATTTTCATATAAATTTTCTTTTAGAGTAATAATATATCTTTAAGATGAACTTTTTTTAATTTAAATCTTAGAATAAATATAAATATATTAATTTTATATAATTCAATAATTAAACTTAAAAATTTATTATTATATTATTACTATCAATAGTAATTTGCCTAAGATATTTAAAATATTATTTTACGAATAAGATGAAAAATCTATATATGTTGGTGCGAGAATTATCCGTGGACTCTTTTTACGGTCAACGTAGAATGACTTAGCTGGTGAGGTGTGAGGGTGATGAGGCTGCTATCGGACGGTGACTTTTTCATCGGAGGATGGTTGAAAGCGTGGTTGTTTTCGACGAAACTTCATCTCCTAAGCCTGCAAAACAATAACACCTTCGGAGTAACGTCGGGTGGGGTTCTCGACGAGAAAACTCCGATGCCTAAGTCAGAAGAGAGTGAAGGAAGGTGATACCGGTTTCGACGAATAAGAAAGAAAGAAATCAAAAATGGCAAATGTGAAGAACCAAATGTAGAGGTTACCAAAATGGACGTTGAAGGAGAGAGAAATGTTTTTCGTTTTTGAAAATGTGGTGTTGCCAAATCTCTTTTCTTCCTAAATGAGTCTGATCCCCTCTCTCGGTTGAAAATGTTGTCTTTATATAGTACCCCCACGATAGTGACTAGGCATCGGAGAATGAGAATGATAGAACATCTATTATGGGACAGAGTGCAGTCGTATTTCATAAATACCCTTGCTGACACATCTGAAGATTGCAGGCCTGACGCCGTCCCATTATCTGAAGATGGTCAGAGGATGGGACAGGTGCATTTATGGTGGGTGGCTACCTTGATAGTAGGCCTACTGTCAGCGCTTATTCTCATTTTTGAAGAGTGGGGGCACGTGTCTGGTAGTTCTTTGGTCAGGTGCTTTCTAAAAATTGGGCGCAAAAGAAACTCTTACTTGTGACCATGATTGGTACCTAAGGGTCGGTCTTGATAGTTGGGGAGAAAAGTATCTGGAGGCTTCCATTGTTGGATACTCGGGTTGAGATACATCATTGATGATTGGGAGAAAAAACCTAGGAAGGAAGTCCTTTGGACCTGAGGCGACGAAGCTTCTGGGGCGGTGGAATTCTTAGGTCAAAAGAAACCTGGGACGATGGAATTCTCGAGATGCAGGCCACCTAGGATGGCTTGAGCGTGGGCCATCTGGCCACCTGTCACGTACCCTGCTGATGGAGGATCCACATGTCGACTACGTATTTCCCCTTACATCCAGTCCCCCAGTTTTGGTGTGAGACTTGTAAAACTCACGTCAGAAAATCATGACTGAAATGACCCGTCTTGGGGAGATTGGCCGGCTCAGGTGGACAGGGGTTACTCGTGAAGTAGCCAACCCTGAGGTGGTTGGGGGTGTTGTGGACACTACCTGGTCACTGGGATCCTCCCTCTTTTAACGGAGTCATTAACCTATTGATGACATGTCTTCCCCCTGAATTCAGCTTCCGTCCTCATTTAATGTAGCCCATCAAAAGACATATCCTGTCTGCCCTTAGCTGTCACTGAACTGGCGGCTCCTCGCATTTCAAGAAGATTTAAACCCTTGACTAGGGATGAGCCATGTATCGAAACCTGGATGATTGGGGATATGACCTTTTCTTGAGCCATGGGGTCATTTATGGTCCTAAACAGGTGGCTCCCCCTTGATCGTTTAGATCAATGGCAAAGATCAACCCTCTTCTACTATAAATACCCCCTCCTTCACTCATCATTTTCACACTTCTAACTCTTTCCTGCTTTTGTTCTTCACTCTGATGCTTGCTTCTTTGCTTTCTGGTTTTATTTCTGCCTTTCCTTTTTCGTGTCTTTCTTTCTTTTGGGTTGTTTTTGTGCTTTTGCAGGTATTTATGAGTTTTCATAGGAAATGGCCAACAAAAAAGATTCGAAGGGGGATGCTCGTTGAAAGGAATCTATTCATGCTGCTACCCCTACCCAGGAGAGAGGGGAAGACGAAAGAAATGCCTCGAGGCAAGCACGGGCTAGGAGACCAAACGAGGCAGATTAGTTCCCTTCCATTATTATCGAGGCTAATATACAGACCTATCGCCAGCTCTATGATATTTCTAGGAGCGTAAGGCTCAGGGTTTCCAGGGCTGAAAAGATCCCAAGTGTCTTGGGACCAAGAGAGGTGGCCTTTAACGAGGAGCACCTATTATTTAGGGTAAGGTTTCCCCTTCAACGATACTTTACCAGAATGTTCGAGGCCCTTAGAATCCCCCCTTACCAATTGACCCTGAATAGTTGGAGGATTCTAAGGGGCCTGCTCGTGCTAAAGGTTGATGCTGGAGCTCCTGCCCCTACCTCGGATGAGGTGCTGTATTTTTATGCACTGAAAAAAAGCACTAGCCAATACTCGGGGTGGTATTATCTACAAATCTGCCCAGGGTACCAATCAAAGATCAAGGGGACTCATTCCTACAATAAAGACTGGAAAGACCACTGGTTCGTGGTCAACGAAGATTGGGTTGAGTCTCCCCAAGTCCCTATTCCCACTTTCTTCTAGAAACCAGGTATAACAAATTATACGTAAGTATTTTAATCTTTTGGACTATTCTTACTGACCTTTCCTTGCACAAATATTGGACGAGAGCAGCCGGGGATTTTAGCAAGCATGGTCAGCAGCATAGAATCCTTGGCCCCGATGGATGTCAGAAATCTCCTGAGCCTGGACTCCCAGGTGAGATTTGGGCTGGTATCGAAGGCCACGACCAGGAGCGAGCTAACAAAAGCAAGGGCTCACTTGAATAAGGGTAAAAGTATTCAGAATCGTTTCCCAACTTAGACTTGGATTTATCTTTTCTCTGACCAACATTCTTTATGTTTGTGTAGCAGTAAGGACGGGAAGGACTGTAGCTGATCGAAAACAGAGAGCAGTCGATGTCTTGAAGAGATTGCTCTCAAAAGGGGGACTAGAGGTCGTCAAACTGGATGACCCCCAACCAAAGGCACTAGGAACAAAGGGAAAGGGGCCTACAAAATGAGATCAAAAGAAGACCCCTAAGAAGGGGGCCAAAAAGACGGAGCGCCCCAAGGAGAAAGACATCTCCTTCAAGGAGCCGCCTAGGGAGAAAACAAGGAAACGTTTCCCGAAGGACGACTCAGCTCAGGCGAAGGATAAGGGGAAGAGACCTCTAGACGAGGGTATGACTGGGGCAGGGAAGAAATTGAAAGTAGACATCCCACCTTGCCCATTCAATTGCCAATCAAGGAAGGTTTTGGTCCGCAAGGGAGGCACAATAGCTATGGGTCAGGATCCACAATGATGGTCTGGCCCCAAAAAAGTTACGGGTGATAAGAGTTCAGGCTCAAGGATCGATGGGGACCGGGATCAGGGGAACCCTCCCCTTTTTGGGATCGAAAACCCATTCTAGGCTACCAATGAAGATACTAGGAACCTGGACGGTATTTTTTTTAGAGGATCTCCCCGGAAGAAAAAAGGGAGAATTTCGGATACCTTCTCCTCTTGGCAAATTCAGTTCAGAAGATGATCTCCCTGAAGAGAACCAAGGATATGGCTGGTGTGACCCCAGAAAAAGCCCTTAACTAGCTTAGCGTGTTATCTCACCGGGTAAGTTACTTCCTCCCTGAGCTCTATCTTGAAGACTTAGGCAATTTTTTCCTTCTTCTTGAAATGTTAACCCTTCTTTTCCTTCCTTTGGTACAGGGCACATATATGTTAGACCTGTTTATTGATGACTTCAGAAATGCCTTGGTCATCAAGAAGCAGGCCTTCGAGACTGTCAAGAAGTTGGAACAGAAGGCCCAGGAGTCGATAGCTGTTACCCGGGAGAGCGCTATTAAAGAGAGGGAAGAACAGTCAATGCTGATCTTTTCCTTAGAGGGGTAAAAATCCCAGCTGTTCTGGGAGAAATCTTAGTGGGTTGAGGAGGAGAAGAACTGGCAAGAGAAGTTGTCAGCTGCTGAGGCCTGAGTCCAAACTCTAGAGGTTGAAAATACCAAATTTGCTCAGGCCAGGAGTACCATTACTGGTCAATACGACAAATTGCGAGAGCAGCACCATACACTGTCAAACAATTATTCTTTAGCCATAGAGGAACTCGTGACCTCTGAAGGCAAGATAAGTTTTTTGTCAGAAGAACTCCGGACCCTCGAAGCTGAGGTTAAGAAAGCACAGAAGTCCCTAGAGGAAAAAACGAAGGAACTGGAGGGGGTGCTAGCTCAGTTAGAGGCCCGTTATAACTAAGGTGTAAACGAAAGGGTGGACTTGACTAGCTGCCTCTTTTTCCAGGAATACTCTAACCAAGACTTGCGATGATTGTTTAACCAGCTGGGCCAAGACGTCCTAGGGACTTCTGCAGTTCAAGGTGCTGATGAGCTTCTTGAGACCTTTGACCAAGAAATCGATCTGGTTGGCCACAAAGAAGGGCCCAGGGATGAAGAGCAGCCTGACAGCTTGACAAGAGGCCTTTCAGAGGCAACAACTGGGGCCACCAAAACACAGCTTCCCCAGGAAAACGTATCCTCCTCCTGGGTAGAGATTAACGTAGAAACCATAGAGAAGTCGACTAAAGAAAATGTCCTTACCCCCGAAAAAATAAATGGAGACGTCTTTGTCGCACCTCGAGTTGAAGACCAGGTGGTAGAACTGTCCGAGTGAAGAAGAGGGACTCAACAGTATAGTCATTTAGAACTTAGAAAATTTTCTGTTGACTTTTGTAAAACTTTGACCCCAATGTAACTCTTTTGGTATACGTAATGAACACATGTATTATCTTTTCCTTTAATCAATAGAAAGATACATTTTTCCTTATTCATTTCCTTTGCAAACCTTTTCCCTTTCACAACTAATTCATCTTTTAAATAAAATCCTTACTTTTGACTTGAAAATGAATCAGCTGAATGAATTCACTAACCTTGTTACGAGAATGATTATAAATTCCTCGGGGCCAAACATCTTCCTAAAGGGGGCTTTACACTTAACTTCACTCCAAATTTAGGGAACAATCTGATTGGGGTTGGGGGGTCTTTAAAGGTCTTCAAGTCTTGAGACTAAATTCGACCAGGGTTTATCACGCCTCACTCGATCAGGTTTTAGTCTCTAGGGATACCTGATACGACCAAGGACTTATGATACCTGAGACGAATCATGATTCAATGAGTTGCTAAGTGCTAAGGTATTTTAACGCTCACGACCAACTTTAGCCTTAGAAGGACCTAGCTTGGCCAGGGTTTACCACGCCTTAACACGAACTAGGTTTTAGATGCAAAGGATGCTTAATCTAGGCTTAAGGGCTTACGACATCTAGGACGGATAGGATTTTAAGAATGATTAAGTGTTAAGGGATTTTAGGGTTTACAGCCAACCTTAACCTTAGAGGACCTGACTCGACCAGGATTTACCACGCCTTAACACGAATCAGGTCTTAGATATAAAGGACACCTGATCCGGGTTTAAGCGCTTACAACACTTGAGATGAATAGAATTTTAAGAATGACTAAGTGTTAAGGGATTTTATGGCTTATAGCTAACCTTAACCTTAGAGGACCTGACCCGATCAGGGTTTACCACGCCTTAACACGAATCAGGTCTTAGACGCCAAGGATGTTTAATCCGGGCTTAAGGGCTTATAGCACTTGGAACGGATAGAATTTTATAGTTTACCACCAACCTTAACCTTAGAGGACCTGACCCAACCAGGGTTTATCATGCCTTAACACGAACCAAGTCTTAGACACAAAGGATGCCTGATCTGGACTTAAGAGCTTACAACACCTGGGATGAATAGGATTTTAAGAATGACTAAGTGTTAAGAGATTTTAGGTTTATAGTCTACCTTCACCTTAGAGGATCTGACCCGGTCAGAGTTTACCACGCCTTAACACGAACCAGGTCTTAGACGTAAAGGATGCCTGATCCAGGCTTAAGGGCTTACGGCACCTGAGACGGATAGGATTTTAAGAATGACTAAGTATTAAGGGATTTTAGGGTTTACAACCAACTTTAACCTTAGATTCAAGGAAAAAGAAACTTAAGAAGATGCTAAAGAGAAATACTCAAAACACTTTATTTTTATTCATAGAAAAATCGAATGATACAAGTAGTGTCATGAGTTTACAAATCAACCAACCTGAGGAGGAGTTCTCTCAGGGGTAATACTTCTTTAGCATCTTTATATGCCAGGCTTTACTCAGTATACTGCCATCAAATCAGGCCAGCTTGTAGGTTCCTGGCCTGACTACTCTGACTGCTTGATATGGTCCTTTCCAATTAGCGTCTAGAGATCCTTTTGATGCTACTCGGGTATTGAGGGTGATTCTTCTAAGGATAAGATCACCTTTCCTAAAGGAGTGGGGTTGAACCTTTCGGTTGTAGGACTTGGATACTTTTTGTTGGTAGGCAACTGTCCTGATTAAGGCACGATCTCTTTCCTCCTCTTGCAAGTCAAGTCCAAGACGCATGACTTGCTGATTTCCTTCTTCACTGAAGTGGGAGGTGTGAAAAGTTGGGACGTTCATTTTGGCTAGAATCACTGCTTCGAACCCGTAAGCTAGAAAGTAGGGGGTCTCCCCTATGTCTACTTTTACAGTGGTCTGATAGGCCCATAAAATTTTGGAAAGTTCATCTGTCCAGGCCCCTTTTCTTTCACCTAGACTCTTTTTGAGCAACTTTTTGATGGTTTTGTTAACTGCCTCAACTTGACTATTAGCCTTTGGATGAGCTGGGGAGGCTAACCTTAGATTAATATTCCAATCACGGCAGAATTCCTCTAATCCTTTATTATCAAATTACTTTCTATTGTCTGCAATCAAGATGTTGGGGATGATATATCAATAGAGAATATTCTTTCAGATGAAAGTAATGGTGTTCTTCTCAGTGATTTTGGACAAAGGTTTCGCTTCTACCCACTTGGTGAAGTAGTCGATGGCCACAATAGCGTGCTTTGCTTGAGCTCTAGCAGTTAGGAAGGGCCTGATAGCCCATTGTGCAAACGACCAAAGACTCAATAAGGTGGTCAAATTTCTGAGGGTTCCCGAGGAATGTTAGCATGTACCTGATAGGCGTGACATCATTGCACGAGTGTGTGGGTATCCTTATTCATGGTTGGCCAGTAATACCCTAATCTGAGCACTCGGTGTACCAGGTTCCTATTACCATTGTGGTTCCCGCAAATCTCTGGTGCATTTCGTCCAATACTCTTTCTGCTTCTTGTGGCCCTAGGCACTTTAAATAAGGGGTGTTGACTCCCCTTTTGTACAGGGTGCCTTCTATTGTAGTAAATCTGACAGCTTTTCTTCGAACCTTGAGAGCTTCGCTCTTATCGGGTGGCAGAATGCCTTCATTGATGTACTTCAAGATTAGGTCCATCCCTGCAGCGGATTCCTTCTAAGCCGACAAGATGCTGCTGCTCTCAGGTGGAGAGGTGCTCATTCGTCCCAAGGTTTCTATAGGGATTACCCTAGGAATGCTCTCTGTAAGGGATGAGGCAAGCTTCGACAAGGCATCAGCCAGGAGGTTCTCGGATCGGAGAATTTTTTGCATCACCTTTTCAAACTTATTAATCAAGTGTCATGCCTCCGAAAGGTAAACCTTCATGCTTTCCTCCTGAGCTTGATATGCTCTGTTCAAGTGATTCACCAAGAGTTGTGAATCACTATTGGTAGTGAGTGTACGAACCCTAGTTTCTTGCGTTGTTCTTAATCCTGCCAACAAAGCCTCATATTCTGCCTCATTGTTAGTTACAGGAAAAAGAAACCTTAAAGCATACTTAACCTCATCTTTCCCTGGACTGATCAATATGATGCCTGCTTCTCTCCCACTTTGGCTGGCTGACCCATCGATCCATAGATGCTGGGTAAAGGACTTCTCCAGATCCAGATGATCCATATCCATCTTCTCGAGTTGATTGGAGGGTTGGGAATGACTAGTGTCTCAGCCATAGTCTGCTCAGCTACAAAGTCCGCGAGGGCTTGTCCTCTGATAGCTTTGTGAGGTTGAAACTCAATATCGAACTCACTGAGCTCTATTGCCCACTTAACCAGCCTGCCTAATAGATTGGGTTGATAAAGAATTTTTCAGAGTGACTGGTTGGTCAGTACCACTATAGGATGGGCCTAGAAGTAAGGTCGCAACTTTCTGGTCGCTACGACGAGTGCCAGGGATAGCTTCTCTGATGCCGAGTATCGCGTCTCAGCATCTGTCAAGGCTTTGTTGATGTAGTATATAGACCTTTGAATTCTTTGGGAATCTTTCTTCACTAAAATCGAATTGATCACATATTCACTGACAGCAAGGTAGAGATAAAGGGTTTACTTTGACGAAGGGCTGACTAGCTATGGAGTGGAAGCCAAATAATCCTTGAGCTGTCTGAATGATTTTTCGCATTCTTCATCCCATGCCATACTCTTGCCCTTCCTTATAGCCCTAAAAAAGGATAACACTTATCAATGAATCAAAAAATGACACGACTCAAGGCCGCCAATCTTCCCTTCAAACTCTGTAGCTTCTTCAACGTTTTGGGATTCCTTAAGTCCATGATGGCCTGTATCTTTCATGGGTTGGCTTCAATACCTCTTTCATTGATCATGAAGCCTAGAAACTTCCCTGACCTGACCCCGGAGGCACACTTTTTAGGGTTTAGCTTCAATTGATATTCCTTGAGAAGGGAGAAAGCTTGCTCCAGGTGAAAGGGGTGGTCGATTGCTTTAGTGAACTTTGAAATCATATTATCCATGTAAACTTCCATGGATTGTCCTATTAGCGGCTTGAAGATTTTAGTCACCAATCTTTGAAAGGTGGCCCCGACATTCTTCAAACTAAAAGGCATGACCTTGTAGCAGTACAATCCTTGATCAGTGATGAAGGTCGTCTTTTCCTGATCTAGGGGATGCAGTGGTATTTGGTTGTACCCTGAGAAGGCATCCATGAAGCTCAATAGTTCGTGCCCTGCCATGGAATCAGCTAGCTAATCAATTCGGGGTAGGGGAAAACTTTTCTTTGGGCCTTATTTAGGTCAATGAAGTCAACACACATCCTCCAGCTTCTATTGGCTTTCTTGACCAGACAACGTTTGTCAGCCAATCCAAGTATCTGGCTTCCCTGATGAAAATCGTCTTGAGCAGCTTGTCTACTTCTTCTCTGATGGATTTTTGCCTTTCGGTGTTGAAGATCCTTCTCTTTTATTGGACTGGCTTGTGTGCTAGCTGATGGGTTATAACCCCTTTGTCAATATCGGCAGGTCTGTATGACTCCAGGAGAACACATCTGCATTCCGTCTCAGGGTCTCTATCATGTTTTGCCTCTGCTCAGGGTTTAGCTGGGTATCAATTTTGACAATCCTCTCAGGGTGTCGTTCATTCAGCACTATATTTGTCAGGACCTCTTTTGGTTTTAGTCTGGGAACTGGGCTCGTTCTCTCTATCCTGATCGTTGGTAGAGGCTTTGGGTTATACCCCTGATCCCATCCCTTTACTGGTTCTGGGGGTAAGGTCTGTGGTTTGATCAGGGGAAACTTACAGTGGCCTCTTGCGGATGCAGTAAACTTGTTTTGAGGAGGTGGTAAAACACGACCTTTCTTCCCTTTAATTATCCCTTATGATGTCAATCCCTTCCCCAGCTCTGAACTTTAACTTCAAGTAATGGATGCTTTCCACTGCTTTAGTGTTCCTGAGGAAGGGCCTTCCCAGGATTGTGGGGTAGGGGATTTTCAAGTCGATCACTTGGAAACACACCATGATAGTCTTTTGATAAGGCATTTCCTCCATCGTGATTGCAGCTGTACCGATCCCAAGGAAGTGATGCAGGAGTCCCTGAATTTGTGTAAAGTAGAATTGGGCAGGATTAGCTTCAGGTCTTCAATACCCAGGGAGTCCAGTGTGTCTTTGAAAATTATGTCAGCTGAACTACTTGTATCCACTAGGATTCTACTGACCTATTTAGAGGATCCTCATCGCCACTACCAAGGCATCATCGTAAGGATAGTGGACTCCTACTTCATCTTCATCAGTGAACATAATGGGGATGATAGCGATCCTCAGTCTTTTGTCCTCCCGTACGTTTATCACGTGCATGTCTGTGGAGTGGCTGGACAGTGAGTAGTGTGCGTAATTCCTACGGGAATTATTTGATAATCCTGTTAGGGTAGGACCCCCTGAGATGACCATAACACTTGGATCCGGATCGAGGTAGTCTTCATCCCCCTGATACGGCCCATCTCTAGGAAGGACATGCTGAGAATCAATATAATTTGTGAGATAACTGTTTTTGACTAGTACCTCAACCTGGTTCCGTAGGTCCTCCTATTGATTAGTGGTGTAGCCGCACTCTTTGTAGAATTCACAGAATCGACTTTAGCTCTTTTTGGGTACCTTTGTTTTCATGGGGATGCAGAGCCAGGAGCCCTCGACTTTTTGTGTACTTGTATATTTTTGACAAAAGAGCTTTCAGTGGGGTAAATCTTTGGGCAGCCACCTGTTCCACTCTCTTGGGAGAGTTCCTACCCATGGGCTATTTTGGTGGCCTATCATCCCTGGGGTGCCGGGATAAAATCTTTCCTTAACCCCGATCTCCCTTTTCATACTTAGAATTCCCATAGCGAGCTCCTTTTCCCTTCTGCCACATTTCCTGAGGATGTTCCCTCCTGGTTGGGGCTGCTCGGGCCTCTTCCTTCAGTCTTAGAAGCATCTCCCCTTCGATCTCAATTTCATCGAACAGTTCTATCCGGGCTGCTTCATATATATCTACTGTACGTCGATGAACAGTATACCAAGCCCTTTCTAGTTGTAGGCCTTTCTTTAACCCTTTCGGAGATAAAGGATGATGATCGACCCTTAACTCCATTACTTCTTCGTGGTATCTTTGCACAAAGCTTTTCAGGATTTCCCCAACTCCCTGGCATATTAACAGTAAGGTACTCAGGTTTTGATTGCTGGCAACCGCCTCTTTGAATTCATTCTCAAAGACGGCCACTAGCTGGTTGAAGCTGCTGATACTGGATGACGGCTGATTCTTGTACCAACGTCTTGCCGGTCTTTTTAGGATCAAGGAAAAAGGTCAGCATATTTGTAGCTCGGTTAAGCCCTGAATCAGCATCATTTCTCTGAATATATCAATGTGCAGATATAGATTCATTTTCCCTTAATAGGGGGGCAACTGGGACATCTGGGACATCTTGAGCTTCTTGGGGAGGAGTAGGGATATGATCTCCTCTGACAGGGGGGATTTACGCCTAGAAGTAGGGGCTTTCTCTATTCTTGGGTTCCTTCCCTGAGCAGGGACATTGTATGCTCCCATTTCATATAACATCCTCTTTACACATTCTTCCATCTCCCTTCTACTGACAACTGCTGCTACTTTCTTTTCTCGGGTATGCTTCTCATTAAGGTAGACTTTCATGTCAGTGGAAGCCAGACTAGGCTCCATCCTTGACTGATTCCCCCCTCTGTAATTTTCATTTACATTGTTTCTTCTGTGTCCACACCCTTCGTAGATTTTGAAAGGGGCGTTGATATCCTGAGGCACGCTGGGCTCTTCTAATCTTTTAGTCATTTTGGCTTTTCCTTTTTCCCTGGCCGTCAGTCTGGGCTCAGGCACCTGGCCTTTCACTTTTCTGAATCCCTGAGCTCTCTCTGCACGGCTACTTCGGGGAGTTTGACTCTCTTTTTTATTAGGGGAAAATGGCATTCTCCCTTCTCCCTAGGAGGCAGGTTCCTTGGCCATCTACCTTCTGACCTCCAGGAGTTGCTTCTCTAGTGCTTCGGCCCTGCTCATCAGGAGTTTGTCTATACGTTGACTGTTAGTGTATATGCCCTAGAAATCATTTGTGTTGTCGGTTTCAGGGCTTTTGATCTTGTATAAACTTTATATTTATTAATAAAACAAATTGTTCTTTATTTATATACATTAGCTGGTTCTTTTATTTTTCATGCAAATGAATATTGAATGTATGTAAAATGTCCGCATAATTTTATTTAATTGTTAAATAAATTGTCAAAACGTTCCCTACATACATGGTATTGATTGGGTAACTATATCACACAGTAGGCACACTAGTTGTCACCTAATGAGATTATATGATAATGTATGTAGGCTGACAATATGAGTATTGTCATAAGGGCATTAGTGTGGATTTATAGTTGATGAACTATTTATCGAACAG
>JAVXUL010092733.1:0-21966 GCA_035590515.1 Trichilia minutiflora | reverse complement strand
CCATACTTGGCACAATCAATTGCAAGACGGGTCGCACGTCCAATACTTTCTTTTGTTCTTGACAAAGTTTCTATCATCCCTTCAAATGCATCACGGGCAACAGCTGCCTCAGTACCACCACTCAATGAGCTTCCTCCTGCTCTGTGGCCCGAACTCACTCTTCTATCCTCAACTTCTTCAGTATCTAATTGACTTCGGATAGCCGATTGATGACCTTGAGTAGACGGAGAAGCCAAATTAGCACGATTACTCAATCCCTGAATATCTGAATGTATCATGTTGCCAGGGCCAGACAAAAATGATTGAACAGCAGGAGAGCCGGGGCTCCTCCCCTGTATATCAGTAGCAGATGTAAATGCAGGATTTCCAAGAGAAAATTGCTGCGAGTGAGCTTGTTTCCTTTTTGCTTGAGCAGCCGCAATAAGATGTTTCATGGACACAACAGAGTCTGGAGTCTTGGAATCTATCAATGAACTAATCCTAGCTTCTCTGTTAGCTTCTAATCTGTAACCAGAAAAACAGACACATTATAAACCATTCTTCATAGAAAACAGAAGAACTGTATTCAGAAAAAACAAATAAAAGAGAAAGAAGATACAAAGGAGAATTAGAAGTCCACAAGTGCAATAACAACAGGCCTCTAAAATCTAACTACCAAGTGCCAACTACAGAAAGTAAAGCCCAGTTTATATACTCCCATAACAGTATATCAAACCAGAAATATACAAAAACCTAATAGTTGCCCCAAGAAAAAAAATTAACCAAAGGCCTCTACCCCATTGAGAGTAATGCAGAAGAGTAAAGTGCCTTTAAAATCCTTAAGAAACCAAGGCCCAAAAGCAAATCAAGAATACATAAACAAAAACTACTAAACACAACAAATATCATGCATATTGCATACATTTCAGCAGGAAAGGAACCGTGCTCTACTGAAGTTTCTGTTAAAGCAGCAAAATCATTTATACGTGTAGCTGCCTTGGGGGTACTTTTTGGTCTTTCTCCGGAAGAAGCTGGCTTATTTCTTTGACTCAGTACTTCATTCTGATTGATGCCATCAGAAGTCAAACCTGAACCTTTACCAGACATGGTCTGAACCTTTTTAAGAGAACCAGTACTGGGACCTTTAGTGACCAAACATTTAGAGGTTTTATGCTGCTCTGTAGCTGTTCTCGTGGAAGAAACAATATGAGGAGATTTATTAGGGGAAACTGATTTTGCTTTAGCTTCCTTTGATGATAACTGCTCAGATTCTTCTTTTCCTGTATTGCTAGCAACATAAGAAGCAGATCTTCTCTGCCCATTTGACAGTTGGCCAGGTGACACCAACTCATTATGTGATTTGGAAGGGGGTTCCTTCAGAATGCTATTCCTAATTCCAGTAGAATCTCTAGCACCATCACTCTGCTGCACACTAATAGAACTCTCAAGATGTGTGTCAGATACAGGTAAAAGAGATTTCACATTACTGGTAGATCCTCCATGAATTGGAGTTTTGGGGTCATCATCATCATCCTCATCAAATAAGCAAACAGCTCTCCGCCTCTTGGGCAATTGTGGTCTAACATTATCTGAACATGGCATATCATCCTTAACTTCAAGAGAATTTTTTCCCACTTTATCATCAGATTTGGTAGTAAAAGAATCGGACATAACTTCCAATACCCGCTTGCGACGCTTTGTTAAGTGTAGCACTGCTTCATCGCCAGCAACATCAGATCCAACATTAAGTTTGACGGTTTGGGCTCTCAATGCCAAAACCATTTCTTTCTTCACATGTGACATGGAGTGCTTAAAATCCGAATATTCAATTGCTTTGCTGTCTACAATGTTAGAACTTGAAAGACCACTCTTCATGCTGTTTGAGATAGAGACTCTGGTAACATCATCTTTCAAATCTATACGCTTCGACTTTTTGACAGGATTTAAAATTCCATTTGTTCCCAACCTCAACTTTCCAGCAGTCCCAGCTTGAGTACACTTTTTATCAACAGAAACCTCACCCTTGGGATTGGCTGCAGTGTCCTCTACATCATCTGATCCCTTGAAGGTACTTTTGGCCCTCAGCACATTTTTAGTTTTCCCACCACCAATGTCCGAATCTGATTTCAAAGCATCTGGTGGAGATTCTTTAACGCTGCCATTAGATGCAATTTTTTTGCCTTCTATTTTATCCTTAAGTTGCTCATTGGAATCAGGGAAATCACCAAATTGAATAGAACTATCACCCTTTAATGATGTTACACCTGAGCTGCCTTTCTGTCCTTCAACAGAACCCTCAAATCCTCTTTTTGATCCCGAGGACATCTTCTTTAACTTGTGGCCACTCAGAAATGCCTTCTTTCCTTTATCAGCCTGCTTTTTAACATCTTTTTTATCAACAGAAGCCTCCTGCTTTAGATAGGAAGCCTTATCTAAAGCAAATTCAGATACTACCTCCCCTGATTGGGGTCCATTTGATATTTTGTCATTGTTCTCAGATGACAGAACTGGAGACGAGACATCATGTGGGGTATGTGAGATAGAATGCTTGAGCAGGTCTTCACCATCAGTTACACCTCGATTATATGAGCAAGGTTCCAACTTATAACCAGAATCACCTACTACTTCAGTTTTTGTTTCTCCATTGAGTATTACAGCACATGTCCCATCTTTTACATCAACATCTTCTCTATCAACAGAAGAAGCCTCACAGCCAAGTGCAGATCTCTCTGTATCATGTCCTGATCCACTTGATTTTTCTCTCTGTAACTCTTCAAATGCAACAGAAATTTCTTTTACAGCTTGGGCAAAGTACTTCACTGTTTTACCTTGGCACCGAGCAGACAACTTACTCTTAGCCTCGCTGGTGAACGCCTGAATGTCAGCAGGCGTCACAAAAGCTCTGTGGTGACAAAATAAAGGAACAAAGTAATAAGGTAATATGTCATAGCAATCAACTCAGCCAACAAAACAATGAAGAAACAGAGGCCCATGGAGTGACCCAAAAGAGAACAACGTAAAATATAGAATAGAATATTCTCTAGTCTAACATATGTAGCCAAATAAAATATAATATTATTTAGTATATGTTGTAGAAACAGTCCAATAAAACTTGAGTACATACAAATTCCTCTAAAACACTTCAGGCATATTGTTTACAATAAGAAACAGCATTGTTTCTTTTGGCTGAAAAATGAGAATTATTCAAATCAATCACAAAAAAAGGGCACAAGCTGAGTGAAAAAACGAAGGGAGGCTGCCCACGAGACCCAAAAGGAAAAAAAACCTTACAAAGATTATAGTTTCATAAAAAATGCCAAAAGACACTCTGCACAAGATCTTTCACTGAATAAATTTCTTAAAGAACACAGCCACAAAAGGAAACAAGCAACACCATTGAACCTCTTAAATCAGGGACAGAACAAGAAAAATGAAAATAGCACAACTTGAATATCTCTACATTTCACAAGAAACTCAAAACTACAGTCAACACAAGTAAAAAGGTGTGAGCATGGGACAATGTTGAGAACATAAATCGAGAACAAGAGAACAACCTGTTCTATATAAATTTTCTTTTTTCTTTAAATGCTATTTAAAACCCTCTACAACCCAATGTGAACAGAATTGAACCCACAAACATCTCATACAACCCCTAGAGATCTTACCAGTTGAACCGTCTTCTAAAATGGATTGGGTGAGAAACCAAACTCTTGATCCATCTAGATGCACATAAACAGCTACCCTCAATGTTCCACTCTTAAGCAAAGTACAAAAAAGGGAGGGGCTGGGGAAAAAATGCAGTTTGAAGTAACTGGTTTAAGTATCACACCCAAGTCTGGCCACAAAAGAACTTTTCTCCCTCTGTTATACTTTTTCTTAAATTATACATCATCCATATTAATACCAAAGTCTGCATCCAGAAGTTAATTTGCATTGGCCCATATATAAAAGAGAAGATTAGCAATAAACTTTATAAAGTCTTCACATGTATTTAATTTCTGCAATATTACCATAAACAGACAAAAAAAAAATTAACAATCACACCATTACAGGCTTCTTTTTCCTGCATTAGTCTTAGCTCAATTTCAGGTTATTTCCAAATTATAGGTAGTTGTACAAAAACACGATCTACTATGATATAATAATCATCAACAGAAGATCTGATTAGTTTATTTTGTCCATCTTAAAATAATTTACAAGTTAATTTTCGTAGTAGAAAATCTAATTAATTTCCAGAAGAAGTTCCAAAATTTTTAAATGTGTTTGTTGAACTATAGGACCAAGTGCAGCTAAACTAGCTTGGAAAAAATGAAGCACCTTCAACTAAGATGGTTGTTTAATATTTGAATATTTGTAGACTGGAAAACCCAAATATGCCAGCAACACTTCCAGCCGGAGAAAAAAAAAAAAAAGGAAAAGAACAGTCGAGATAAAAGTAGATTGAATTACCAAGACTGAAGACTGAAACTCACTCCAGCAGGTACTACCACCACTGTCGTTTAAGCAATACTTTCATCATTACAAACTTCTCCAATGCAAACAGCAACTATTAAATTAACAAGTCCTAACCTTGCTCCATAGATGTTTTTATAAATAAGCAGAAAAACAAAAATATTAAAGCTAACATGTGACAAGACTCAACTTTTTTGTAAGCAGACGAAAGCCATAAAATCAGCTGCAGTTAAGAATTGCAATTTAAGAAAACATATATAGAAAGTAGCTTCCCAAGTTCAGATTGTCATACTTAAAACTGTATGAGTCCCCAACTACAAATGGTAAGAAGAAATTCTAGTGGTTATAAAAGCACAAGACTTGCAAAATATAAAAACGAAAAGAAAAAAAATATTATGCACATGAAGTAATAATTCCAATACTTTGTATGTTTTAACAGGAATCCATATTCTTCTTAATCAACATATTTTAACAACTTTATTTCATTTTGAGTAAATACAGCCAACAGTCTCAAGATTCTCCTCTGATATTAATACAAATTGACAAGTCATACAGAATGTTTGACACCCACAATTCACAAACAAGCACATCATAATTGAATGAAGCATACTCACATTTCTTGTGTTCCAAAGAATTGAACAAAATATTTCTTAGGGTCTGGAGCTCGATCCCAGTCTTCTGGTCGACTAATCTGAAAATTTGAAACCCACAAATCAACTTCAAATATTAATCTTAAAATCTTGACAAGGAAAACAGCTCAAATGACCACTGCCCACAATGACATCAATGTAAATTTTAACCAAAACCCAAAATAATAGAAAAAAATGGGAACAAAGTTTGAAATGGCAAACAATATGAGACCAAAAGAAGAGCAACTGAAAAACTTTGAGAAGCTATCACTTAAAAAATGGCGCTTGCAAGGAATCTAAATCATATCAAACTGGGAGAAAATACAGTCTCTGTCAACCTCTACACAAGATCCAATAACCTCACAAGGACCCATCTTCAGTTATGCATTATGAGTCAGTTTTTGTTGATTAATAACCATTTTTTCGAATATTTGTTCCGTTTGTCAAATGCTTTTACACAGAACATATGAAAGCCCAATCATTATAGAGTGCACACCAGTGAAACTAGTGAACACCCATCTTGGAAGTACCACTGAAACTGGTAAACAAAATAGGGCGAGGCGAGAAAAACACTGACCCCACACAGAAGCCACTGTAATAATTCCACAAATTCATAATACAAAGAAATCAAAGTTCAAACCAAAATCAATTAAATCCTAAGACAAAATACATACATACATACATACATATATATATACATATATATATATATATATACACATATATATAACAAGAGCTAAAACTATCAACTTAACAACAGCTTCCAGATAATAATAACATAGGGGAAAAGATGGCCAAAAACCCTAATACTTGCAAGAGGACCATCACCTATACCAAATATGATATCACATAACATCAACACACAGCAATTGAAAAGGACAAAAAGAACGAATAGAAATAGAAACAAACCTTGGCAGGCCAAGCCGGAAAGCCCTTGACTTTAGCAAGAACAAGATCACCCAAGCTCAACTGACTCTTTGCTTTCGCCTTGTTACCTCCTCTTCTACGACCCCCAGCCATGTCGTTTTAAGCTCTTCCAACCCACGCAACCTAATTAAATTCCCAAACAAACTATTTTCTTCTCTAAAATCAATCGAATCCAAATCCAGCATAAAAGGCAAACAGAAAACCTAAAATACAGAACTTATGCCGGAGATTCCGCCGGCGGCAAGGATTTCCGGCGACGGGGGACTACGACATCACGCAAATAGACAATACTAGTAGTAACGAGAGAAAGAAAGTTGCAAAAGAGATTGAGGCGGTTGGTGAAAAGAGATAATAGATTTTGTGGGAGAGGGGCGTTTTGTTTTGTTTGCTGTTGGTTTTGGTTTTTCGGTTTCCTTGGACGAGCAAGTAAATCTAACAGAAGGGTCAATTTCGTCAATTCGAAAATTTTTGGTACGCGAACTCGTGAGTGAAGAAGGGTAAGCAAAGCGGGGAGGGATGCCAAGGGGGGAGGACTCGAGAGTTGGAGTTGTAACCTTTTGTTGTCAGCGCTTCGGTCTAACTTAGGACACCTTTTTCTTTTTAAATTTATTTCTATTTTTTAAACTAAAAAAAAAACTTCACTCGTGATATATACATTGCATTTTCTATTGGAATTTTTTGAAGTTTGTTGAAATTTTTAAATTTTGTAAACGTAATTAAATTAATTTATATCAAATTCATCTCCGGCAATATTAAATAATGCCTGAAGCTTTATTTAGAATGAATTGGGGTGATTGTAATGCTTTTATAGTGCTTTGAAAACAAAGTTAAAAGAAATATTTAAAATCAAACTTTTAATGAGACTCAAAGTTTTATATTAACATTTGACACCTATAATTTACAATCCCAAATCAGTTGTCGCAATATTTTTGTTTATTTCTTTTTGTGGTCATTTTTTTTCCTTTTCACGAACTTCACACAAATGCTACTAACTGCGTGGAAGTTCAAGGACAACCCAATAGACTCAATATAATCTTTCAATACTATAATGAGTCCGATCCACAAAATTACATTCTACCATTTGGAGGAAAGCATTTAAAACAGCAAACCTAGAGGTCATCTTCTACAGTGACATACAATGTTACACCACTGGCCCCCATGGTTTTTACATCCTTCTCCATAGATGCACAAAACAAATGATGCAAGAATATTTCAAACGACACCTGCATGCAATACCAAGGAAAACCAAGAATAAGAAATATTAAATGCACAAGACCATAATTATTCTACAGTGCATGTTAGTCTTCCAACAAGTATGGAAGCCATGAATTCTATTTATAAGCAATTCTAGAAACCTTATTTTGACAATTCTTAAAACCTCAAATATCACTCCTATCAACTTGACCCACAAATTCCAGTACTTCAAATTCGCAATATTCATTGAGCCACCTTGCATAGTTTGATATAATCTGGCTTCTGACCAGCAATTGTTCTGAACCAAGCATAAACAAGCACCAATAGCTCACACAAATCCTGTTTACAACTGACTTATTCCAAAATGTAGATCTTAATTTGGAATGTGTAACAAGCAAATTCACAACTGTAATATCACCAACCATGTGCCAGTCATACATTAACAAAAGGATTGCAAATATAAGTGGCCCCTTGTTCATCCATGATTTAAAATGGAGGCCACTCGGTACCATGAAGCAAAGCACAAACCAAAGTCAGCATTTGCATCAAAAACAAACCATACTCCTTCAACCAAATTTATGCATGACAGTTTGAAAAAGTGTGTTTGTGTGTGTGTATAAAATTGCTTTTGGCGAGAAACAACAGTTTCAATACCAATAATTTAGAATTTAAATGTATAGGAAAAAGGATTTCTACTTTTACTGTTTCTTTCTTTGGGGCTTTAAAACAAATTGTTTGATAATAAAAACTTGAAAATATGTGATACGAACAGAAACCCTTAACAATAACTTGAGCCAAAAACATTAGAAGGAAAAAGGTTTAAAAGTAGTAGTAATAGAAGATCAGTTTTAATAGAACCACATCTATCTCAAGATCTCGTCATCAACTCTAACAAACCTAGAAGCACATAGGCATATTAAAAATTTGATTGTTACAGAATTTTAACTTAAAATCAATTTAAGATCAGATAACAAACACTTGTCTGAATTACCAAAATGTCCTAATGTGCAGGAATAGCAAAAATTATGATTACACCCAGACATCTAAAAAACCAATAACTCCAGATAGAGCTTATTTAACCTAGAATGAAGGCAACTCAATCTTCAAATTCGTGTTAATTATTCATTCAGCAAATGTTGTATGAGAACGGATAAAATAAAATGTCATCTACCAAACTTTGACACATGAAGAAATAAACAGCAAACGCCTTTTTCAATGGCTGCATCAAGATGCAAAGAATAAGCCAAACTGAAAGGAATGTGAAACCAGATTAACCATTTGTAAGCACACATAAGAACCCATCCCTTTTTCGTTCATGGAATTAACACTTAAACAGACTATCAAGAAAACATTAAACCAAAAAAAAAAAACTTAAAAATTTAATAACAATCTAAACTACTGCAGGAAAATATGCAATCGGATTCACAAAAAATACAAAATTTTGTAAACTAAAACTGGATTAAGATTTTCCTATATGCATACGTGATTTGACAATATTGCTAACAAGTTCTACTAAAAATAAGATGGACGGAGAATCTCTAGCCAAGGATTATTTAATATAAATCAAACAGCGGTGATAACAATTTCATAGATTTGAAACTTCATTTATTTACAGAACCGAATTCAACCTCAGAACAGAAGCATAATAACAATAACTAGTAACAATAGACAACGAAGATTTGCAAAATGAAATAAGGTTAAGAAAAATATATTTTGAAGATGAGAAAATTTCATATCAATTCCTGAATCAAGCACGAATCACCAAGAAGTTCAAAATTAAACATGAAGTTAAAAAACAGCAATTACTCCATGCAAAGACTTACCATCTAATCCTAATTTGAACCTTTTTCTTTCCCTTCTTTGCCTTCTTTGCCAACAGCATCGGTCACCAAAGCCATAGGTCTTTGATCAATAACCTCATCAATTATACCAAATTCCTTTGCCTCTTCTGGGGTCATAAAGTAATCCCTATCCATATTTTTCTGAATAACATCGACAGACTGTCCTGTGTGCTTTGAATACAAAGCATTCAGTGAATCCCAGACCCGAACTATCTGTTTTGTATGAATTGTCATATCTTTTGCCTGCCCACTGTACCCTCCAGATGGCTGATGAATCATAATCGTAGCATTTGGAAGTGCCTTTCTTTCACCCTTGGCACCTGCTGCCAAAAGCAGTGAAGCCATGGATGCAGCTTGACCCAGACAAATAGTATTGATGGGAGATCGAATGTATTGCATGGTATCATAAATTGCAAGCCCTGTATAAAAAGCACAACCAACACATCATAAGCAATTTACAATCATTGTCATTATCACTGTGTAATTGCTAGTGTCATTCAAATGGGGTAAAAATTTATTAATACCCATTTTGTAGTTTTTATCTAAAATGGATAAATACACATTTTGGAATCAGAGAAACGATTTCTTCCAAAGAAGCACCTTCTGGGTCGGAAAAAAAGAAGGGGTTGCTTTTTGGAGAAGCACTTAATAATATGTGCATTTGGAGAATGCAATTTTCAGTGATTTTGCAGAAAGCAGTATTACTCAAAAAGTACTCTCCAACAGAAAAAGAAATGAAAACTCCAAACACGCATGATGACGAGATGAATTAGGTATCGAATTCTGATGACGAAGGCACTATAGTAAGCTCCAAACAAATACCAACTCCGCCTGAGGACTTTCCCTTTGTTTTAGATGCTGAGTTTTGATTAAAGTACACAAATTTAGATATAGAACACAATAAACCCAGATAAGAGTAACAGTAACTAAATATCCATTTGACACCTAAATCATCTGAAGAGTTTAAGAAGTAAGTAAACTCCAACAATTCTTTTTTTGATAATAAACTCCAGCAATTTGCTATATTGAAATAAAAAAATTGAAGAGAAAAATGAAAGCAATTGCATGGACAGTATATAGAGGTAAGACCTGCAGTTACTTGGCCGCCGGGGGAGTTAAGATACATGTGAATTGGCTTGGAGGGGTTCTCGGATTCTAAGAAAAGGAGTTGTGCGACGACGACATGAGCGGTGTCGTCATTGATTGTTCCGTTGATGCATACGATTCTCTCCTTAAGAAGCCTAGAGAAAATGTCGTAGGCTCTCTCTCCTCGTGATGAGTGCTCGATCACCATCGGTATCAGACTATACGAACGACTCGAAATCACAGATGAGGGTTTCGATAATTGTAAGATTTTCCCGCCAATGCAGCTGCTCGAAATCAGACTTCTCATGCTTTGCATTTTTTTTTTTTATCTGATGGAAAAGGAAAATGATGAGAATTAGGGTTTATGATTTTCACTTCTACTGAATTCTAATGAATGCTTTGCGTAGGGAGAGAGGTGACAGTTGAATTTCGGGATTGGTACCGGTGAAGTGGGCCGTCCCTGCTTAGTACATCCCATGAAAATTCGGCCCAATTGGATAATTTTTTGAGTTGCGGTCTGTCTGCGATCTGGTCGGACATACAACAGGGTATATTTAGAGTTGTCAAATGGGTTGAGTCGGATTTAATCGGTTTGGACTATTTCGAGTTAAACATTTAAATGGGTTAGATCGAGTTTGTCTATTTAATAAACAGGTTGATATTCTTAACTCTAATCCAATCCGTCGGATTAACAGGTTAAACGGATCAGCCCGTTTATATTAAATTAATTAATTAATTAATTAAATAATTATAATTTTTAAAAAAATTAATAAAAAAATAAAAACACTATAAATATATAACAACAAATATTTTTAATTTAATTTTTTAAAATTAAAATTTTATTATTATAAATATGTAATAAATATTTAATTTAAAAAAATATTTTAAAATATTTAATTAATATAAATGGGTTTGAACCCTTTTATCCGCAGGTTAAACGGATCGATCCGTTTAACCCGTAGACCAAAAACTATTCACTCTAACCCGCTTATTTTGCGGGTTAAACAAACCGACCCATCAGACCAAACCCGTTTTGACAGCTCTAGTGATATTTCTCTCTTTTTGCGTAACGGCTTTTCATTCATTAAATTTTGTCATTGTCCTTAAATAACTAAAATAAATAAATACTAATATAACTATTATTTTTATTAATTTAAAAAAAAATCTAACATATAAATCCCGTTAGCTTTAGTATTATACAATTTCATTTATTGATGGTAACTAAATATATTAATAATTAAATTAAGGGAAAAAAGTTTCAAAAACTATAAGAGCTTAAAATTTAAGAATTAAGTCACCAATTTACTAAATGACTAAATTCAAAAATATTTCTCTTTATGTGTTAAAATATTTTTAGAGACTAAATGGCAATATTTTTAAGTTTATTGAATTTTGGAATAACTTCTAATAATTTTAAAAATGTAATATATTATATCAAAATTGCAATGTTTTCATGTATTTGACTTGTCAGCGAATGAAAGCTAAACACTAAGGTCAAGTAGGAAAGTTACATTCATTACTTACACCAAAGTTAAAGTAGGAAAAAGTGACTATAAATTTTGTCTTGGCGATGCCACGGATATAATGAAGAGATGACTCTATTTGAATTATAGTTGAAAGATTGATAAAATCTACTCGTTTCTTGCTTGATCAGCAAACTCACTCATTGGATAAGTTATGGATAAGTTAGCTAGATTGTATATAGTTGGGAAAGTTAATTGTATGAAGTGCCGATTTAAATAGGATTAGATAGGGACCCAAGGTTCATATCTCATTTTTAGGATAGTTTACAGATTGTTTTGGGTATAAAGTTAAAATTTAGTACAGCTTTTCATTCTATGACAAATGGGTTAGTAGAGCAAACTGTTCAGACATTGGAAAACATGCTGAGAGTATATGCATTGAATTCCATAATAATTGGGATGATCATTTATCTTTGATTGAATTTGTATATAATAACAACTATCACTCTTATATCGGAATGGCTCCATTTGAGTCGTTATATAAGAGGAAGTGTAGAAGTTCTGTATATTAGGATGAAGAAGGGATGAGATAGATCAAGGGACTTAAGTTGGTACACGATACTATAGAATAGATTCAGATAGTAAAATGGTACATGAAAATGACACAGGACAAACAAAAAAGCTATGTGGACAAGCACAAAAGGGAAATAGAACATGAAGTTAGAGGTCGAGTATTCCTGATAATTTCTTCCTGAAAGGGCATAATTAGGTTCAAAAGGAAAGAAAAATTGAGTTTGTGGTATATTGGACCATTTGAGGTCACAAAAAAAGTTAGTCCATTAGCATACCAATCAGTCTTACCTGCAGAATTATTACAAATTTATGATTTTTCATGTATCCATATTCCAAAGGTATAGATCCGACCTCAGTCATCATAGCAAAAGATTTGATGCACCATGAGGAACTAGTAGAGATTTTAGATCGAGAGATCAAACAGTTAAGGAATCCCATTATACAAATGGTAAAGGTGAAGTGGAGTCATTATCCGCCCTGAGAGGCAACTTTGAAGGTTAAGAAAAGTATAAAGGGATAGTACCCTAACTTATTTGGAGATTTAGGTCAATGAAATTTCGATGATGAAATTTTCTTAAGAATGATAGAATTGTAACGCCTGATTTTTCAAAATATTATAAAATCCATATTAAATGCATTTGTATGACATTACATAGCTCGTCTTATACATATGGTGTAATGACTATAATATTTTAAATTTTCAATTTCGTGATTTTGTAATATTTTTTAATTTTAAAAAATTCATACAATATAGGATTTTGATTTATAATTGGATTAAAGGCTTAAAATTGTGTTTGGATTAAATTTTTTTGAATTGTGAGAAGAAATAGAACTATATGGATTGAACACTAAGCTTTGAATAGATTAAATTGGATTTAGGCTTATAAGTTAGTGTTAAGCCTAATAGTTTTGCTTAAACCCATGAGTTTTATTCTAGGCCCAAGAGTAGAGATTAAACCTATTTACTTTTCTTAAATCTAAACCATCCATATTACCATTAATCTTTAACCTTCTATTTATCTAAAGTGTTGGCATATTTTTGGCTATATATTTAGATTAAAAGTGGGCTTAATTTTTACCTTATAAAGTAAAAAAAAAAAAAAGTATAATGTTGACCATTGGATTTGCAAGAATTGACCTAAGTCATCCATTATTTTTGAATTATTAAGAAATTAAAAAAACGAACATTTTCCAATTTTGAAGATGGCAAAAACGTGAGAGACAAAGAAAGAAAGAAAAACCATTTAAAAGAAAGAAAAAAAGAAATAAAGAAAATTAAAGAAAGGAAAGAAAAGTGAAAGAAAAAGGTTGATTTTATTTATATAGTTTTGTTATTAATTTACTTATAGTATTGTAAGAACTTAAATTTTTAAATGTTAGGTTTTAGTTTAGGAAATTAATATATAGATTGATTTAATGTATATATATGATGATTAGAATATTGGTGATAGTTTATGAACTGTGAAATAAATGGCAATAAAAGTTTTAAATAGATAAATATCATGATTTGACTATAGGTGATAGTATATGAGAATGTGAAATAGTTGAAATGTTGAGGGAAGGTTAATATTGTATTAGATAGGTGATAAATGTTGTGATTAAGTGTATGGAAGTGATGAAAATTAGAGTGATTAGAGGTGAAATGTAAGAGTGATCACATGATTTCAGGGTGTATAGACGCTAAACAAATTTGTATGGTATCTTAAGTAAAAATCATCAAAATACATGATTTTTTCACTATCCTTTAATGATGTTTGAAGAAGAATAACCCTAAAAGCTTAGGATCTCTAGGAGAACAAGCTCTAATGCTGTAAATGCTTGCTTGGTTGAATTGGGTCGAGAGAGAGAGCTTGATCCTTTTTGCAAATTTTGTGAAATTTTGGTATATCATATAAAATTAGCAAAATAACCCATATTTATGCTAATACCATTAATTATTAAATTGCCCATGTCAAATTTACCAATGACAAATAGATCCAAAGATTGTCCAACAAGCCTCCTAATAGTAATTGCAAAATTTCATTTAAATATCTATATATTAAAAATATGATAAATAGGTCCCTAGTTTGGTCAAATTTACTTTGATCAAATTTATTTTAATTATATTTTTATATCAAAATATCAATGGAATGTTGTAACTTACTCTAAGTTATAATTGGGTTAAATTCTCAAACTCTTGAATTTATTAAACTATTTAACGTGTAATCTAATTACACTTTTCGGCCTAATATTATCTTCGAATGTGCTAGTACTTTTAGGAATAATATTTACTCTCTCTCAAAGCAAGAATGAGCACTAGTTATTGGTTATAACCTCTTGAGTTTACTGTGGTATTAGCCATGAACCAAAATCGACTAAATCTAATCTATTTCAAACTATTCGATGCTCAACGACTATGGGTGATATCTAGCAATATACTATAGTCTTTAAATCACAATGAAGTAGGACTTCAGGGAACCTTTTACATATGATTATACATTCCATAAGAATACATTCCTTTTATTAGTTTAATCCCAATCAAATTAGGGTTCACAGAAGTCAAAACCCTAAAACTCGATCACTACTTGAACTAACGATCAATACACTTTGAACTTGTTATCAGAACTCTTTCATGTCACTATTAAGTGCTTAGGCCAAAGATTTTGATTTCAAACATTTATCAATACTTGGCTGGGAACTTGAAGTTGGTTAAGTCAATGAAAGCTCGAAATCCTTTATATCAAGTAAATGGATCCTATGTCGACAATCATTCGTGTTTCAATATAAATAACACGTGATCAAGTCAGCTTCTTATACGAGATATGATTAGTCTTGTACTTAAATGTCATATAAATCATGTGCATCTATATCGAGCAATGAGATTAATGTCTCAGGTCTAAGGAATAATTAATACACTAATATAATCACATGATGAATAATTGATAACATACTTCTATGCGATTTATCATAACTTTGGTCATTTTTGAAAAATAATTCTCTAATTGGTAATCCAAACTAACGTCTTAATAATATGACTATCATGTCATCCGTACTAATATCATCTCATGATTCATCAGAGATATTCAGTGTACCTACTATACGATATTGATAAGTAGTCGATATGGCTATCGTAGGGAATAATTTTGATAATCAAATTATCTAGACAATTAATATGAATATTTTATTGTTTCTATGATTAATAGAAGAAGAAGCATACTGATTGGGAGATAATTCTTAATGTTTCTTGACTTATGTTTTTCTTGATTTTGAGTTATTATATGATGTTTTAATAAGTTTTTATTTGTTTTTGTGTTGTAGGGTCAAATTCCCAAAAGTTGAGAAAATGTGTATTTTGGATCAAATCTGCGCAGTTTTCATGAAATGAATATATCTTACAATGGAATGATTGGATTTTGATGTTTCAAGACTCTTTGGAAAGAAGAATCAATGATATAAAAGTTTGATGAAGATATTAAATGCATTCAAAGCCAAGTGAAGGAGTAAAAAGTGAAGGAAGCAATCTTTTCACTAGAGGTCAATGCTATGCAGAAGTAAAAGTGACATTTGAAGGTTTAAAGGTATTTTTGGCATATTTATTGATATCTAATAAAGAAGTGACTTCTAGACTTTTGTAGCACATGAATCAAGATTTTCATAGAGTACTCATAAGCCTAGTTTTGAGATCGTTTGGGCCTCCAAATCAACCCCGAAAATCTGAAGGCTAATCTCGAATGAAAAATGAGTAGTGTTTGTTTAAAATTAAAATATCTTGGAGTAGAGATATCCGAATTATGAAATTCAAAGTTCGTTGAAAAGATAACTTTAAGATGAACAAATTTTATGAATAAGTAAAATTTATTGGAAGTCTCTATCATCATCAAAACAAGGCTATAAATCATCTGATATTCCAGAAAGATTCAGTGTCAGGTTGAGAGGCTTTGAAGTATAAGAAGGTGACTCTTGCTGCAGCAGGAATATTTTTCTCTATTGTAGTGAATTTTTTAGAAACCACTACTACATCCAGAACAATTATTGTCATTGTAGCAAATTTTACAAGGAGTCTTGCTGCAGCGAGAAATATTTTCCCGTTATAGTGTCGATCACGCTGAAATACGTGTTTTGTGGTTTCTTTCTTCGTTTTTTCCCTTTGAAACCTAGGGTTTGAAAGGTTATAAAAGGAGGGCATATTTAGCACAAAAAGGGAGAGACCGAGTGGCCACTAAAGGATCCAAAATACATTGAAGAGCTGAAATTCTTAAAGATTAAAGAAAAAGAACTGGAAGACCACAAGGGGATCATCCTAGATTCTTAGAGTTTTCTCTTTCTTTTCTTTAATTTTCATATTTATTTCTATTGAATAATGAATATGTATTGGATATTGTTTATTGTTAAATTAATTTCTATGGTTAACTAAATACCTCGCTTGAGGGGTTAATGAAGTTTCAGTGAACTTTATTCTATACCTGTGCTATTAATAAAATATATTTGCCTATTTGTGCCCTTGTAAGTAATGTTTAGTTTAACCAACCATTAAACTAATATAATGATGCATGGAATTTGGACTTGCAAAGGTTGGTTTTATGCATGAGATTAAGGTAGCACAATTTAGTTAATAATATATTGGAAAACAATTATTCGCTAGGTAACACATTTAGGGTTGAACTTAACGCGTACTTAATTCACTCAAGTTGAATAAAGATATTAGCTTGAGTAGTTTTGTATAGGAATTCTATCGAGATTCGAGAGATGAGATAGAATCACTTGTTGACTCTAGTTAATAGGTGGATTTAAGGAATTAATAGTGACAAGAATTGAACATAGGGATCTTTAGTGGATTTAATACCCTTAAGCTTGTTTTCATAAAAGGTTCTCTCACATTTGATTCAATTTATAGCATAGTTGTTAGTTTAGTAATTAGGTTGTCTTTCATTTTAATTCGTCCAAGTAAAATGGTGCCTAGATAAAGTTTAACCATTTTAATTATGGTAATCAGCCCTAGAATATCTTTTAATTCCTGTGGATTCGACACTCTACTTCTATTTACTATAAAACTCGATACCGTGCACTTGCGGTTACCACAGTTATTTCAGTGTGTTTATTTTACCGTGGTTAGACTGCAGTTTCCACACTTGTTCCAGTAAAGGTACAATTTCTAAACCATTAACTCATGTTCAGATTCTTGGACGAATCTTTATAAAGGGCAAAGAATGTGATATCTGTGTTTCCATAAGCATCAAGGCTATTTGAATGGGTTACGATCACTGAGATAAAACAACAAAATCGTCATATTTTTTTTAATCCAAGAACAATTTATCATTTCTTTGCATAAGGGTATTTTTATCTTTTTATAAAAGGTATGTTCAGGTTTAAATCATGTTATTTATATCATATTCACATTTAGTCAATAAATTGGCTAGATTTGAAGAAAAAAAATGGGGTAAGTTTAGAAAAGTTCCCTTAAGGTGCCATCTGCGCACCTATTCAATAAATGCAAATTTTTGTTGATCTAGAGATCCGTTTGATGAGCGTTTTATTTTTATAAAAGGATGACGGAATAAGGATTTCACAGAAAGAAACAGAATAGAATTTGGATCTGGGATGAGAGAACAGGTTTGAAGTCGGCTGGTCTGCACAGAATAACAAAAGGAGGGAATTAACCAAGAAATTAGGGGTAAACATGACTTTTCTAGCTCCCTTTACATAATTTAAGCAAGTATACACTGATTACACATTATTCACTCAGCAAAAGCCTCCATCTTCCTTGTTAGTTCCAAGCAGCAAAGAATACGAGAGTTTTTCCTTCGTTTTCTCTTGATTTCTTATTTCTCAACTGATTAAACTTTTGTCTTTAATCATAAATCACTTGCCCTTGATGTAAACCACACTCCACAGGTTTCATTTCATTGAAGGATAGTTCAGGAGAAACGTTTAGAGTACTGTTCATATTTTTGGGATTTGGGATTTTTTTTGAAACTAAAGTGTTTAAAGTGTAAGTCCACAACGTGTGTGTGCTATGAAAATTTGGGAAGCGTTGATGTGTTAAATGGGAATAAAAGCCATGAGAAGGCCTACTATATTTGGATATGTATGCAATATATGGAGTACATTCTTATGTTGTGATTGCATGCATATGTGTGTACGTGTGCCTCAGATTGATCCATGGATCCAGATATAATTGTTCCTCTATCCGATCAAGTGCGTAGCCTTGGATATAGACCAAAAAAAGACGTATGTGCTTGATTTATATTACAAATTTATATATGTATGCATAACTAGATGAATGGATGCTTTTATTAAACACTTTGTCTTTAGCATACTTTGTCTTTAACTATGTACAGTTATACATGTATATAAATGTATTCCTCTCACTAGGTCTTCCCAGATTTATCCCCTCTCTCACCCCAGTTTTATATGGTTTTTTGATGTATAAGATGTTAGGCTCAGAGGAGACTCCAATGGACCAAGGTACCAACATGCAGTCACTAAGGCACGATTTTGGGTCCATGTATATAATTAATTGGGGATTAGCCCTTAATGTATATTTTGTGACTTGGTCATGTATATTTGTCGTTTATCGATATTTGTGCACGTATGTATATACACTACGATTATAAGTTTATGTAAGTTTACTGGGCGTGAAGCCCTTTCCTGAAATTGAATGGATAGACTCCATCCATATTATACATTATTTTGTGTTACATCTCTGGTGGTTATATGATCCTATATATAAGAGGTCATAATGAGTATGAGTATAGGTTACATGATGTATGAGGCTTAGGGGACTCAGAATTTACCTGTTTCTCTGCTGGTCATAATCCAGGTTTACTAGGGTGTGACACACAACCTTGATTTAACCATCAATCTGCAAATGGTAAGCTGAGCTAAGCTTTAGTTGGGATACCGACATTGTAAAAAATTCTTACCAGAATTTACTCAAATTGGGTTGTGATTGCTGATGATTGACTTTGGTATACTGTGGAGCTTGACTACCCCTTTTATGAACTTTTTTGCAACTATATTAGTTGTGAAAGGATGAATCAAAGGAAGAAAATAGGCAAACATACATAGTCTATCAACAACGACAAGAATAGTATTTTTGCCCTTCAACCTCGAAAGTCCTTCAATAAAGTCTAAGGTCACATCATCCCAAACTAGAATGGGTAACGACTAGAGCAATCACATTAACATGGAATGGGTAACGACTAGAGCAGTCTTGAGGGTGCAGTGCAAATGTCTTTGTCTTCGTACATTGACAAGTTTGATAATGCATGACATACTCTTGAACCATTTTGTACATAAATGGCCAATAGAACTATTGGGCCAATTTCTTAAAAGTTTGAAGCACTCATAAATGGCCGCCAAGCTTTGTATCATGGACCTCATGTAAGAGCTTTTTGTGGAAGTTCGACTTATTGGGAATCACTATCTTACTTTTGAAGAAGAGTAATCCATTACGCCAATTGTACTAGCCATTTGGTTGTGCAGTCGCTAGTTGGCTTATTTTATCCATACATAATCCTTCATATAGGTGCATTCTTGATTTTCTACCAAATATCCACCTGTGGAACAAAATATAGTTAAGAATTCGATTGTATGGCTTGCTGAATTTTCACGTCCTAGTCGATAAACAATTTCATAATGATAAGCCAAGAGTTTTGCCACCCATTTTTGCTACTCAGGTGTGAGCACACGTTACTGTGTTTATCAATTTAGATGAAGAATTTCCTTCCCAATAAATAGGGATACCATGTGTGAATGCTTCGATAATGGCAAGCATTTCTTTGACGTAGATGGACTATGATTTTCTTGATATCCCGAGAGCCTTGCTCATGAAAGCAATTGGTTTGCCTTGTTGAGTGAGAATTACACCGATACCATCTCTTAATGCATTCGTCTCAATGGTAAAGGCCTATTTGAAATTTGGCATAGCTAATATGAGTATATTTATCATAGGCTGTTCGAGCATTTTAAAAGCATTCTCTGCTTCTTCATTCCATTTATACTGCCCTATTTTTAGAAGATTGGTAAAAGGATGAGCTATTATGGCACAATTCTGTACAAATTTTCTATAATATCTTGTCAATCCAAGAAAATCACGTAACTATGTGATATTAGTAGTACGAGGCGACGCTACCATGTCTTCAATTTTCTTACTATCTATCTTCACGTCTTGGCATGTGATGATATATTCTATATATTCTAGTTCTTACTGTTCGAAAGAATATTGCATAGCTTTAATGAAGAATTTTTGTTACCTCAAAACCTCTAATATTGTTCTTACGTGTTGGACTATATATTAGGATATTGTCAAAGAAAACTGATATGAATTTCTGTAGATAAGGCTAAAAAATAAAATTTATAATTGCTTGAAATGTAAAAAAGGTATTGCATAATCTAAAAGACATAACAAAATACTCATAATGACCATTATGGATACAAAAAGTAGTTTTAGGAATATCGGGGGAATGTACCCTTACCTGATGATATCCTAATCTCAGATTAAGTTTAGTGAAATATAAGGCAACATATAGTTTTGTAGGAATGGGAAAAAGATCCTTAACGATGACATCATTGAGAGATCGATAATCTATGTAAAATCGCTAATTACCATATTTCTTTTTTACGAGCAGAACCGGAAATGAAAAAGGGTTGATACTAAGTCTAATGAGTCATGAATTCAACATCTCTTAGACTTGCTTTTTGATCTTGTCTCTTTAAAAATATACGTATCTATACGGTCGTACATTGACAGGTTCTGTCCTTTCTTTTAAGGGAATATGATGGTTGACCTCTCATATAGATGGTAACTATAATGGCTCCTTGAATACATCTATATAATCTTTCACTATTTATTGCATGCTCGGTTGCATGTGGTTTTTACCTGCTTCTAAACTTGTTTCTAGATAAACAACAAACAATGAGTGTCTTTGTCAAAATTCTTTAGATATATCCTTAAGTGAAGTAGCTCGAATAGGTTGACTATCAACCCTTTGCAAATGACAATCTTGATTCTCCTATCGAAATTCTATAGTTAACTTTTTCTAACTATACACTACATATCCTAGCATTTCTAGCCATTGAACTCTTAGCACAAGATCAAGGCCTACTAGCGGAAGGGAATAGTGGGTTAATGAAAAAGAAATGCCTTGTAATAATACTAGTACCTTTTCAAACTTGCCCTGCCATTCGAGCTTTTTCCTATTGGCTACTTGAACCATGAATGATTCAGTGACCACTACAAATAATAGAAGTAGGTTTGCAACCCATGTACTGAGGAAATTGTGGGTCGATCTACTATCAATCAATACCACTACTTTATGGGATCCAATCTTAGCAACAACACGCATTGTTTTTGGTGTTAACCATTCAGTCAATGCATGCAAAGTAATCTCTAGTTTAGGTTGATCTCTTTGGGCTTCTTCTAGTAATTTCTATCACTTCTTCACAAGTGATATTTTCAATCTCGATTGGGCTCTCCAATAAGATTAATTACAGTACTTTATACTTATGACTAGTATGAATTTTTCATTGTAATGAGAACACAGTTGCTATACTCTTCGTCTTTGCATTTCGTCCCACTATAATCTTTTGATGGGTATGGCATATACAGTATGGTTGCTGGTTGGTAGAGTCACTGGTGCATGATTATGGCTATTGGAGATATGCCCTAGAACCAATCGTGTCATATTGTTCGGGGCTATCACCGTATTGTATATATATTATAAATAGTAATTGTAAATTTGTTTACAATTAATAAATGGCATTAATTATATCATTTTGTATTCCATCAGTTGCGATATTAATTGATAATTTGATTATGAATGCAAAATGAGATCCCGTGAT
>JAVXUL010092724.1:0-21969 GCA_035590515.1 Trichilia minutiflora | reverse complement strand
ATGCATGCATTCATTGAAAAGTAAAAGTCATTCAATAATCAAACAACTCAATCATTAACTAATTTGAAAGATACTCTTACAAAATTTTCATCTGTACTTTGTATTTATGAGAAAGGTAAGTTTTCATCTCAATCACAGCCTAATCCAAAAAGCCAATTAAATTTAAAAGTTGACCAGCACATGGACCAAGTTAAATTGTTTATCACTCTTCGTAGTGATAAGGTTGTTAAAAAATCTATTTTTGATATATATGAGAAAGAGGAATCAATCCCTATAAGTAAGAAAGAAGATGACAAATTTATATATATTATAGATAAGACCGAACCAATACTTATGCCACTATTTTCTCATGCATTAATCTCTCTAAAGAAACCAAATCATAATTCAAAATTTTATGAGATTTTTAAACAAGTAAAGGTCAACATTCCCTTGTTAGATGTAATCAAACAGGTACCCTTTTGTACTAAATTTTTGAAAGACTTGTACATAGTAAAAAGAAAACTAAATGTAAAAAAGAAAGCTTTTTTAGTCGAACAAGTAAGTACAATTTTTCAGAATAATAATATAGTAAAGTATAAAGATCCGAGTTATCCAATAATTTCATGCATTATTAGAGATCATAAAATTGAACAAGCTTTACTTAATTTTGGTGCTAGCATAAACTTGCTTTCATATTCAGTTTATCAGCAGCTCAACTTAGGTAAGTTAAAACCAACATCTGTGACTCTTTTCTTGTCGATCGATCAGTGAAAGTACCAAAGAAAATTATAAAAGATATGTTAATTCAAATTGATAAGTTCATTTATCCAATGTATTTATTATTTTGGATACACAACGTGTGAAAATAGGTAATACAATTCTAGTTATTTTAGGACGTCTATTGTAGCAACTTCTAATGCCTTAATTAATTACAAGAATAGAGTCATGAAGTTATCAACTTCAATGTTGTTAATATGTGTAAGCAATCATGTGATCAATGTTAGGTTCAAGATTTGGCTTGTAATATAATTGTGATTTTGATGGATACACAAAAGAATGCACATTTAGGGTACCTTGGTAGAAAGAAAATGAAAATATAAAAAGATATTTTGTATTTTCATTTTAAAAAAAAAAGAAAAAAAATTAAAAATTTTGGCTCTCTCTCTTCTCTTTGGTTCAGTCATGGAGAAAGGAAAAGGGGTGGGTGTAAAATGAAGAGGGACTCATGGTTTTGATCCTCATATTCATCAACTTAGCATCCTTGCAACAAGAGGAACAAAAGCCCTAAGGTAATTACTTGAATTATCCATTGTTTTCCACATATGTAGCCTAAGGTTTTTAGCTTAAAAACTTATATTTTAAGCATGATTTAGGCCATAGATTCTTCAATCAAGAAGATAATAATGAGGAAGCTAGCATTATTGAGAATATTATGGAGGATAAAATTCAAGAAGGGAATTTTTCTGACCTTTTAGAAATTTATTTGATTAACTTATTTGAATTAAGCATACCATTAGAGTATGAAATTTCTAATATATATTCATTACTTGATTGTGCATAAGTAATGGAGGACAAAGAATAAAAGCCACGTTTTGAAGATTTAGGACAATTAAATATCAACAACAAGGTGAATTACTCAAACAGGAGTTAAAGATCCTACCTAAAGGATTGAAGTATATTTACTTTATAGATAAATGTATTTTTTCAATTATCATTTCTTCTACTCTCATGTGCAAACAAGAAGGAATTATCCACCTTATTTTTGAAAGTAAGTGGATAAGTTCAACAAAGGTAATACCTAAGAAGTCTAAAATCACAACAATCAAAAATGAAAAAGGTAAGTCATTTTCAACGTGAGTCTCTAGAAAATTATATGCTATTACCAAAAAAAATATTTTTCCTTTATCATTTTTTGATCAGATTTTAAGAAGATTAGTAAGTCATCTTTACTATTACTTTCTCAATGATTAGTTAGATTTTTATCAAATTCCCATTGCACGATGAATTATAACAAGTGATGTAATTTATTAAAAAAATTTTAATAATCGAGAAGATAAGATTCAATTAATTAAGAATAAGCTGAGTAACGAGTCTTTAGATGACATTCTATTAACTCTTGAGATTCATTCTTATGGATTCATGTAAGAATAGTTTATTAAATTATGGGATTTATTTTTGAATGAGCATAAAAGATACAGTATTAAAAATATGACTATAAACGACCCTGTTTGTCAATTTTTAAGAAAATTAGATGGGAAGCTTATCCTCGACCCATAGAGGGCATTCAAGAAATTATTGAACATAAAACTAAAGAAAGATGTGAGCCACAATCACAACTATCAGTAAATAAGTGTGTTTTTTTATTTTTATTTATGCGTTATTACCTTTTTTTTGACTTTTATGTGTGTTTACTATTTACTTTTAAATTTTTATTGCTTATTTTTCAATCATTTGTCATTTTAATCAAGCTATATAGATGTCATTATATTATTTTTCTTTTCCTCTATAAATATATGTAATCACTCTCTTCACTCTCAAAGTTAAGCCTAAAGTAAAAATATAAAATATCCCAGTTCATAGATTTGTAGTTTATGTGTCTTTTATGGGTTTAGTTCTAAAAAATATACAACGTTTGTTAATGTCAAAATTAATCTGAGAAGAGTATTACCAGAGCAAAGAATTCATTTGGTCTATTGGCAAGGTAACCTTTGGTTAATGAGGTGAGTGTCCTTAGCTGCATTTATAGGTGACAATCAAATTCTAGATATTATCCTTATACATTTAACTGAAGGAAAAATTACACGGATGATAATTGGAGAGGAGCTATAGGTATCCTCTATACACAAACGTATTGGCAGAATAATCTATAGTTTTGATACCTTTATATGCCTTCCAGGTGATTTTAATACTTTGAAAGAACTTTTTTAAGTTGCTTCTTCGACCCAACTAAATATTCATTAAAAATCTATAGGTCTGTTACATGTTAATAATTTCTCTGAGGACCTATTGTGTTTTCTTGATAAAGTTATGAAATAATGTTTTATCTCACACTCGGTGTGAAAAATCTTAATCACTGCTTCAACTCCTGATCAGTTGAGTAATAAACTAGAAAACTTCATTTACAAACCTGATCCGATAATAGTTCAGATAAATTGGTTTGGGGAAGAAATAAAAAAGCTTATACTAAATTTAATGCTCCAACTGTAAATTTTTATGGTTTGATTAAAAGCAGGTTTGTTCATTTTTTGTAAATAAATAAATAAATGAGAATATTTGTTAAATATTGGTTATTAACCCTTATAAGAGAATGTGTATTGTAGGTTATCTTTTCAATAAAATCTAACTCAAGTGATATCTCTTATGCTTTACCTTTCTATATTTAAACATTGCGGACAATATCTGAAATTGGTTGGAGAGAGGGATAGTTGATTTTATATGTTGTGTTTTCTATGTGTTATTTTATGTTTGTTTTAAAAAAAAGATTCACTAACAACATCCGATTTCTGTAAAGATGGCTAAGTAAAGGATATTTTTTCTTTCTTCAATCCTTGAGATGCATCTTAGTAGTGTCACTTTTCAAGCGAATAGTTTTTGTTTTTTTTGTTATCATTTGGCCTTGATTTTTAGAATTTATAGCAAGTTTTTGTTATTTGCTTCTATTTGAATTATTCAAATCTGTTAACTCTCGTATAATCATTAGTTAAATAGTTGTGTCTATAGATCTATTGAGTAAGAATTTTATAAATTATTCTTTTCACACTCACACTTTGATACATGATTGTAGGTTGGAAGTTGAGAATTTAATAAATTTATTTTGACATATTCTTTAGAATTGCATCTAAGGGCTAAAAAAGAGAAGAAAAAAGAAAAAAAGAAAAAATATCATAAAAAAAGAAATATTCATCTCCTAAAGAGGTTCGTAAGGGTGTTTTAACACCTAATACCCTAAGGCCAACTGGTCTAGGAGTTATTGGCTGATGAATTAGGTTATGAACTTATTTAAAATTAAAATAATTACCTAAAGAGGATCGTAGGTATGTCTCAATACCTAATGCCCTAAAACCAACTGGTCTGGGAGTCATTGACTGATGAATTAGGTTATGAATTTGTTTAAATTTAAAATCATTTTTTAAAGAGGTTTAAAGGGGTATCTTAAAATCTAATGTCCTAAGACCAACTGATTTGGGTGTGTCATTAGCCGAGGAATTAGGTTATGATTATTATATAACTGTTAAATAAAATTTCTCAAAGGATGTTAATTCTTGTGAAATAATAAGAACGAATTTTGTTCTCTTTTTCAATGAAAACCCATAATTTATATGTCACTTTATACACAAAAGAAGGTTTATGGATTTCTTGTTTGATGGATTTATGATTGCACTTTAGACTTGTGATTGAGAGTTTGCCTATTTGAAAATATCAAAAAGAAGTAAAATAATAAATATCTCATAAGTGAGTTCTTGTTCTAATTCATTGCTAAATGTTAAAGCTTTGTATTACTAAGTGACTAGCAATAAGTTGGTTGGAGGATGTGATGAGTACATAAAAGTGTACATGCACCAAGGTTTAAATTCATCATTTTACATTTCAAAGTGTGGTTAACTCTCTTCATTTATGCATAATTCTAATCTTTGATGTAAAATTTATTTTATTTGTAATTTCAGTGAATTTTTATTTTAATATAATAAACATAAAAAGGTCATAACTTTTAATCCAAAAGCGTTATTGATGTGAATCTTGATTTATTAGAAAGCTAACTTATTAGACTAAAACTTTTATGTTTGGTCTAACCTTTAATTCGGACTTTAAGTTAGATTTTTGAAGCCATCAATCAAGTTCAGTTACTAGTCCAATTCAATTCGACTGTACTTATAGCATTCTGTCCATATCTTTTGATAAAAATTTTAGATTACCTAAGACAAGTGGCAACTAAAAGATGAGTCAAATATCTATAACTTCTATGTTTACCACAGAAACTCAATCATTGATCTTTGAGGTCATCCATGATGTTTTTATGGCGATTGGAATATTTCAATTTCATTTGTCAAAGTTTCAACTTAATTGTTAAATATTTCAACTACTTATTTTGACATTTAGATCTCATGTTTGTCTATAACTAAATGGAATATATGTGATAGAATTAGTTTATAATACACTTTTATAATAAAATTTCGTTCTCTCATCTCTATGTCTTTCGAAAGTACTAGCTAAAGTTAGGAAGTTGATACTAAGGATGTATAGTATATTTTTCTAGATCCACCTTTGTTTTTTAATATTAAATTCTTTTAATTAATTGTATATCTATGTTTTGAAAAATATTTTTAAGCATTTAAAGTCTTCGTTTTTTATGTAGATATTTGGTACATTAAATGCTTAGAAAAACTTTTCTTGATTAATTGTAGACATATGGCACAAAGAATACTTTGAACATTAAATGTGTTAAATATTTTTCTTACATGTTTTTACTAATTAATTTAAAGGTATAATTTTAATCAAATATTGATTTTTTGAAGAAAATATATTTTTCTTCAATCAAATGATTTTCATCTTTCGATTAGGATAACTCTTTAATTAATCTCAATTGAGTTAGCATAAAGGATCTAGTTTACTTTCATTATCCTAAAATATCAATTTATGAAGCCTTAGTGTTAATTTATATTCAATCCTTACTTGGTAAATCTTTCTTTAAAATTGATCTATCATTTATTCTATCTTTGTTATTAGACTTTTGCTATTAGACCTTGGCTTGAACATAATCCAATTGGACTCTTGAAAAAAACACTCCTTGTGAATATGACACTTGGACTCATCAGACTACACTATAACAAAACTACCTATACTTAGGTACAATAATCTAATTAAAATCAAGAGATAATCAAATAAAAATGGCTTAAAATGTATCTATTGGCTTGGATAAGTACACCCCTTAGTTTATTTCTCTAATTTGAATTATTCTTGAGCATAAATCAAGAAAAAGATAGTTAGGTTACTGTTTACCCTAGATTTTGGGTAAAATATTGATAAATTAGGATGTTTTAGTATATAATAGTATTGAGAAAACTGAGAATGATTCATTAAAGAACAGAAATTAGGGTAGTCGAAAGGTTGGCAAAGAGAGAGAGAGAGAGAAAGCAGACTATTGGTATAATCTCAGAGTAAATAAGATCATGATGATAGTTATATTGTCATCATATGCATCATAGATTTCATAGCATGAGTAAATTTTATGAAGGAGTATTGAGTTTTATAGATATATGTGCTTAAGTATCTCTGACGCGATGAGGATGTCGAGCGAGTATTTTCCCATCTCATATATATATATATATATGTGTGTGTGTGTGTGTGTGTGTGTGTGTGTGTGTGTGTGTGTGTGTGTGTGTGTGTGTGTATGATGATGGTGAACAAGAAGACTAATTTTGTATTCAATAATTTTAATTTGATTTGTTTACTTGGATGAAATTTCACTATTTGATTATTTAATTGTGATTAAGTTCATTATTTGATCATAACATTGGATATTTGATTAAGTTTATGATTTTATTTGAATGATTATGTTAAACTTATCAAATGTTACGAAAATAAGTTTGATGGTGTTGATTGATTTGAAATAACATATATTCTTTAAGATATGTTGTTTTAATAGTTAAAAAATAATTGAGAAAATTGAAGTATAGGAAGCAGGGAAGCCCAAGTTTCAATACCCAAAAAGAACGTATTAATACCCTATGACCAACATTTTGATACCCAGAGAGTCTTATGCTTGAATATCGACACCTCAAAAGAAAGTTATCAAACCTGGCCATATAAAGCCCAAACGTATCGATAACCTAGAGGAAAGTATCGAAACCTTCAACTAGAAAAATACTTATGTTGATGTTTAAGGTACAATCTCATTTATGGATACCACCCTAATATTGAAAGATGTGTTGTATGCTCCATCAATGAGAAGAAATATGATCTTCGTGTCTGTTCTTAAGAAAAAGGGGTTTGAGATTAGATTTAATTCTGGGGTTTGTGACTTTAGAAAAAAATAATCTTATAATTCTAAGGGATAAAAGAGTAGATGATATATACCCATTAGATTTATAATGAATAAAACTTTTTTTTTCTGATTATGTCTATGTGTTAGATTCTGATGATACTTTGCTTTGGCATTTAAGATTAGGTCATATAAAATACAAAGAAAATGCTTTGAATGAGTAATAAATGGTTGCTTTCTTAAGTAACTTTTAAATAAATTTGACATGTGTGAATCATGTGTTAAAAGTAAAATGATAAGAAAACCTTTCTCGAATTATTGATAATCATCAGATTTATTTGAAATAATGTATTCAAATTTATATCAACCTATGAGGATAAAAACATATAAAGGTATGAAATATTTTATCACTTTTATTAATGATTATTCTAAATATGGACATCTATACTTTCTAAAGTATAAATCGAAAGCTTTAGAAAAATTCAAATAATATAAAAAAGAAGTAAAAACATAATTGGATTGCTCAATCAAAGCTTTAAATAGTGATCAAAATGAAGATATGAAGCTTTTAATGATTTTTACAAAGTAAATGGTTCAAGGCATATCTATTCAATGCCTTATAATCCATAATAAAATGGGATAGCAAAAAGAAGAAATCGAATTTTATTGAATATGACAAGATCAATGATGTCTTACTCAGAAATATCTTTATATTTTTTGGGAAAGGTATTATCAATAGCAATATATATATTAAATAGAGTTCATACAAAAGTTAAATTATTTACTCTATATGAAATACATATGGGAGTTAAACTTGATTTAACAAAATTAAAGGTTTAGAGCTGCAAGGCCAATGTTCTTATTCTTGAGCCTTTAAGTTATAAAATTTGTGTCAAAACGTGGGAACACAAATCCATTGGTTATATTGAAAATGAAAATGGTTATCATTTTTATCATCATAACAAGGATCTCATAAAAAGTAGAGATATTGTATTTATAAAAAATACAAACAAAGTTATTTCTAATAGATAACTTAAGTTGCTCAATGAAAATGAGATCCTTACCATTTCATTACAACTTATCAATTATACTAATATAAAAATAAAGGATATTGTTGATCCTATAACTTCTGTATAATCTAGTAAAGCTATACAAGTTAGTGAGAGAAAAAAAAAGAAAATCTTGTTAATGGTTAAAAAATTATTATGTCTTTACTAGTAATGAAAAAAATCTACAAAGTAATAATCTCAAAACTTATAATGATAATACAAAATAGTTTGATTTTAAGAAATGGAAATTAGTTATAGAAGATGAATTAGAATCTATTAAAAAAATAAAGTTTGAGAATTAGTTGATTTACCTAAAGAAAAAAACCCTATTGGTTGTAAATAGATATTAAAAAAATAAAGATTGATAGAAGTCTAGACAAATATAAAGTTACACTAGTAGCTAAAGGTTATACTTAAAAGCCTGAGATAGACTTTGTTGATACTTATTACCAGTTGTTAAATTCACATCCATTCAAATTATTATGGTAATTATTGTTAGATTAGATTTTGAATTACATCAATTAGATGTAAAGACAACAATTTTAAATGGTGAGTTAAAGGAAGACATTTATATATCACAACCATACTGTTTTCTGGTTAAAGGACATGAAGACAAAGTCTATAAATTAAAAAAGATTTTATATGAACTTAGTGCCTATTTAGCACAACTTTTCTAATACTTCTTAATTAATCTCTTTTTGTCAAAATCTGTACCAAACGAATTAAGAAAAGACTTTTTAGAAAAAGTCTTTTTGAATTTAATGAATAAAAAATAGATTTTTAAAAAATTGAGATAGAGGAGCTTTCTCTCCTCTTCTAATTAAAAATACGGATAAAATATTATTTTTGTTTTAAAAATACCCTTGACATAACTCCTAATTCTTCAGGCATCATTAACTTCACCAACCTTTCCCCTCTCCTCCAGTCGCTCTCTTTCTAGCTCTCTTTTCCTCTAAAGAACCTTAACGCCAGCAACCCTTTATTTTGTAATCAACTATAGGTATTTTTTTCTTTTACAACTCTTTTCTCCTCCTATTTTCCAAATCTGACATTCAAAATATCTTTCTTTTCTTTTCTTCTTTTTGTTTTCTTTTTTTTAATCTTTAAATTTGCTAATATTGATATTTTTTAACTCATTTGATAGAAGAAGGAAAATCGTATCTCCAATCAATTCAAAAATTACAGTAAGTTCATAATTTTTTTACTTTATTTATATTTATTTTTAAAGAAAAATATTTACTTTGATTAATTTTATAATTTTTAGTTTTGGGTGTAGTTCTGTTTATCATGTTTGTAGATTGGTGTTGTGAGAGGTTTATTATTTTATCATTTAACATGTTTTCATGGGTGATGAATCCAATTTTTTGATTGAATTAATCTCGTGAATTCGCTTAACTTTAGTTTATCTAATAGAATCATCTAAAGGTAACAAAGATCATTTGTACTTATATTCTCTTTCTAAACTCGATTCAATTTGATGTATTTTTTTCTCTTACTATTTCTTATATATTTATAATTATTTTGTGTCAACTATTCTTTGGGTGCTCATATTTTTGTTTATATCTTTATTTTTTGAGGTTTAACTTTAGTTTAGACTTCATTTATTCCATGGGTGCTTATATTTTTGTTTATAAATGTTAAATATTGAGACGAAAAATTTTCTTCATTGTGGCTGGAGCATAAGAAAATTAGTTATATAGCTAATAAAAATCTCTTGTTAGAACTAATGATGTAAAGACAATTATCTTGTTAGTTTATACATCTAAATTCTCTTTTCTATAGGAAGCAGGGACGGTGAGTCAAGATATTATGAATTTTTTTCTTGTTCTCTAATTAGACTCAGGTTTTATTATTTATTGATGGAGTACTAAAAGAATCCTAATGCCTTGAATAATCAAAGTCCAGATGTCTACTGTAGATTGTAGTTTGGCACAATTTGCTTTAACTTTTTTCCTTTCTTCATTTGTTTATCCTAATTTTATCACCGTGGTGATATTTTTTGTTTTGTTGTTGTTTCAGTCTTCAATAATTTTGTTTTTATTACAATTTATTAATATGATTTTATTTGTTTTATGTTTATTTTAACTATTTGAAGAGAATATTTCCAATTACTAGTGTCTTATTATTTTTGGTTCTTTCATTGCGAACTTTCAAAATTATTTAACTTATTTCTTTTGTTTTCTACTTAACAATCAGGTGATAAGTATCTCTATAAGCCTTATCAAATATAAAATCTTTAACGTTTAACTTTATCAAATGACGAATCTGATTCTTAAACTAAAGTGCTATTTTTGTTACTGATATAATGGCAGTTTTGAGAACCATTAAAGCTCAAGCAACAACTTATTGTTTGAATACCAATATACTTATTTGTCAGATTCTAGTATTTGACTTGATGATAAATGTACATGCTTTGATAATTAAAGTTTACAAATGGAAATGCTTTTTAAGTTGGTTTGAAATTATTGTTTCTTATTGCAGTTTATGGTTAATAAAGCAGTCTTTTAATCTAAATATGAATTATTGGAAAAACAAAAATAACCTGCTAAGTGAGATTCATAACACTAGAAAACTGGGAATTGGATTTAAAAATAATAGATGGGAACTTATGTTAGATGATTTTAATACTCGTGCTAATAAAAGTTACACTCAATGACAATTGAAAAATGGACTTGATAGTTTAAGGGGTGACTAGAAATTATGGACACAACTAAAGGGAAAAGAAACTGGATTAGGTTGGAATCATGAAAATGGAACCATTGAAGCTGATACCCCATGGTAGGAAGCAAAGATAAAAGTAAGTATATTATGTTTTATATATTTTATCTACTCTACTTTAATTTAAATATTTACTATAGTTTAAAAATTGATTATTTTTTGCTGGTTATGTAGGCAAATCAAAAGTATGCCAAATTTCGGTATAGTGGGTTAGAATATGTTGATTTACTAAAGTTTATTTTTAGAGATACAATAGCCACTAGTCAATATGCATGGACACCAGCAATGGGTGTACCAATTGAAGATACTCTGCTATATCACACTATTGATATTGATGATGAAGAAAACAATTATAGTAAAAATAACAAACTTATGGCAAACAGTGAATTAAGAAAGAAAAGTATACTAAAGAAAGAAAAAGGGAAAAATAGTTACAAAGAGTAATAAAAAAGAGGGTGCTACATATATGCGCCAATCATTGGATAAGTTGGTAGAGGTGGCATCAAGTCTCTTTATAGTTGACACTTCTAACACTTTATGTTCATCATAATTCATAGGAGAATACAGTATTCCAGAAAATGTTCGAGTATTGAAATCTCCGCTTAAGGAGGGAAGATTGAGTACAAATGAATTTCTTTTTGCACTAGAATTTCTTCAAGAAGAAAAAGATATGCTTATTTTTGTTTCATTGATAAATTTTAGTGATAAAACTCTTTGGATTTCACATCAATATAAGAAGCACAATAAATCGAAGTAGTTGTTTAGATTAGGATTTGGCTTGTTTAATTTAGGTAGATGTTCCTTTGAACTATTTTTTTTTAATTGTTTAACTAAATTGTTGTTTGAATAAATTTGATTTTGTTACTTTAAATTACTTTTTCTTTTTAATTGACTAATTGAATTGTATTTTTTTGAATGTATTTGTTATTTCTCATGATATATGTTTTTTTAGTTGATATATTTGGATTTATAATCATGTTTTTTTATATTGTTAAATAGATGTCTTTCAATGAAGTTTCTTCAATTGAAAAAAGAAGAAAATGTGCAAAGTTATTACAAATCATTTATTCAGGAGCTGCTATTGTCATTGAATATCACATTAAATACTTGATAAAATAAGGAAATCGATTTAATTATTCTGATGGATGAAAATGGGTATGTGAGACATCACAAACTCCTGGAGAAAGTTATAGAATGTTTAGAATGGAAACAAATATTGTTTTGCAGTTAATTGATACTTTGGTGAATAGAGGATAGTTACATCCCTTTAAAGAGATGACAACATTAGACACAGTTTGTATGTTTCTTTGGGCTTGTGCACACAGCAAAATAAATCATAATGTCTAAAATAAATTTGAAAAATCTGGCGAGATTGTGAGTAGAAAGTTTAGTGAAGTGTTAGATAGTTTGTGTTTGTTAACTAATAAAATTGTTAAGGCACCAGATCTCCAATTTTTAGAGGTTCCATCTAAAATTTAAAATGATCTTAGATTTTGGCCTTATTTTAAAGGATATATTAGTGCTATAGATGGATCGCATATGCGTGTTATTCTTCTAGTAAATTATCAAATTCATTTTATTAGTAGAAAGGGACATCTAATACACAATGTCATGTTAGTGTGTAATTTTAACATGCTATTCACTTTTGTGGTTGTTGGTTGGTCTCGCAATGCACATGATACATGTATCTTGTCATCTGTGCTTGAAGAAATGACACACGTGTTCCCTCATCCTTCGAAAGATATGACTTTTGATTTTTGTAATATATAATTTATCATTCTATATTTTATATCTTCAATTTTAATAAAGGTAATATAAAACTTTTAATTTTTTTAAGGTAAATATTATTTAGTAGATGCTGGCTATCCTAATATGAAAGGGTATCTAGCAACATACAAAAATGAAAGATATCACATGCCTAATTCTAGAAGTTACAGTCAGCCAAAAGGTGTAGAAGAAACGTTCAACATGTACATTCTTTGTTACAAAATATTATTGAATGAACAATTGGAGTTTGGAAGAACAGATGGCATAATTTACGTGATATGAAGCCATTTTCATTGAAAAAGTAAGAAAAGATTATTGTTGCAACAACGACACTTTATAATTACATTAGACAATGTAGTATTACAGATAAAGAATTTGATAGATGTGATCAAAATCCTAATTATATTTCTGAAAGTTCATAAGATATAAATAATGATGAAGAAATTGGTACATTAAGTAGTAGAAGATTATTTGATGATGGTTACATAGGTACAGTTCGTAACCAAATTACTATTGCATTGATGGAAAATAGACAACATTGATTTATGATTTATATTATGAATTATGTGTTATTAGATAATTATATGTGAAACTTTTTATTTTAAGTAATTATAAAAATTTAGTTCATTATAAATATTAAAAATTATAACTTCTTGCTTTCAAGAAAAATAATCAATTAATAAATTAATCAATTTGTAGGAAAGTTAAATGTTTTAGTTTAACAAAGTCAAATACCCTTCATGGTAATTTTAATTAAAAAAAAGATTATTTCAGCTATTATATCAAACAACTTTTCTATGAAAAAGATTTTTTATAAATAAATTTACCAAACAACTTTTAGTTTTAATTTAAAATCTCTTCTTTTTTTTAATAGAAATAAAATCCAAATTTTAAACACTTGAAAAATTATACCAAACCAGCTCTTAATGTCACACCCTGACCGTAGGAATCAGCCACGTGATAATCATCGCAAATCTAAAAAATACATCCTATTAATTAAAATACATTCTAAAGATACACAAGGTATAAAAACCTGTTCTAAATCCATTTTTAAATACAAACAAAATATTATAGTTTTTCAACCATATTCAAATAACAAGTACACCATTATCCAATTTTTGATATAAATTTTTATACAATAAAATTGTCTCAAACAACATATCACAATAAGTACTCGACTGAGTAAAATACATAAGTTTAAATAAAAAATAAATCTCTATGTTCAGCTGATCATATTACATAAAAATGAGTCCAGTACCTGTAACTATACAAAAAACTCTAATCTACCTGCTTACGCCTGTACACGATTGCATTATTCTAAAATGTGAGGTGAAAGGGGGTGAGTATTTTGGAAATACTCAGTGAGTGAATAAAAAAAAGGAACAAACACATAAGAATCCTTATTTGAAACCATATTACAAAATCTCATGTGGCATACAAGCAACCATTCTCATGTCGAGAATGATTCCTTTAAGGATAAAATCTCAAATAAGAGTATGATCTGCTCTGTGATCTATTGGGTTTTCCTCTATGGGATGACTCTTACCTCATAGAGCTACTCTGTGATAATCTGTTCTGTAGTCTATTAGATTTTCCTCTATGGGACAACCCTCATCTCGTAGAGTTACTCTGTGGTTTATTAGACTTCCATTTCTAGGGAGGTTCTCACCTTGTAAAGCTAATAGACAATAATATGATAGATGCTCAGTGGCCTATTAGATTTTCATATATTGAACAATCCTCACCTCATTAAGTAGTATACTCAAAATCGGCCCATACCGTCTATATCAAGAAAAAATGGCTCAAAGCCCAAAATCAAGCAACACTATGACACTCAAGGCTAAATTTATGAAAATTGACACTCAAAGCCAAATCATAATAAAATAAAAACATTGGCTCTCCGACCTTAATCCACATTTTTATAATCATAACACGTGTGTATTTATACACACTTCATCATTAAAATCTACATCAAACAAAAAGATCATGATCAATGAAATCAATTCATATCGGCTTCCAGCCATAATTATAACAACATATAAAATATAACCACAAGTTCATAAAATCATCAAAATCAACATTCATATTTGGCCTCCGGCCTCAAACACAAATGTATCATAAAAATCATTTCCTGAGTCTACCACAAACAGGGGACCTTCCTAGTCACCATTCAATCATATAAAAGTATATACACATATTCCATTATATCGAAACATATAAAGACGTATAAATATTTTTAAATATTATTTCAAGGGAGAAAAAGAACGAGATTGCATCCACTCACACTTTGAGGCAGAGAACCACCCTCTCGATGTTCTCCTTGCATCAAAGACTCTCTAACCATGACTGTCGTACCTGAATACATTTATATACAAAGTTCAACAATCTTTCACAAAACATACTCAAATTATAAAATATATGATGCACATGATTGTAAGTGTAACTATCGCAATATTCTTCTTTGCTCAATTATTAAGCAAATGGTTTTTTTTCTCTCTCTCTCTAAATAGCCAGCCCTTTGGCTGTTCATATTATCACTTCATAATGGTTTATTTTTAATCTTTTCAACATAAAGACACACTTAAATATCCTAATTTATTAACCTAATTGATAAATTAGATGATACCCCAAATCTAAGGTTTTTGAAAATAGTAGCCTAGCTACTCTTTACTTAATTTATGCCTAAAGGTAACTCAAATTAAGAAAATAAGATGAGAAGTGTACTTACCCAACCTGGTAGATATGTTTTGAGCCCCTCATTACTTGATTCTACCCATTGATTACTGTTTATCCGTAATTTTTTTCTTCGATTTCTCATGAACCGTCAAAGAAAACTCTAATCAATAGTGTTCCTGAGCTTTAGTGATGATCTTTGAAGCTATTCCAAAAAGAATGAAGAGGATTAGTGGAGATTTGGGTGAGAAATAGTTTAGAGCAGAAAGTGAAGAGAAAACTAAGAGAAACAAAAGAGAGAAGAAGTGGGGAGAAGGAAGCCCTTGTGCCCATATATAAGAGGCTTCGAAAAGACCAAAATATCCCCCAAAACTATACTTCAATGTTCGTCACGTCTTCAACTATCGATACTTCCCTCTAAGTATCAACACTTTAGCTCAAAAAAGGGGTTGTTTAGGTTCATTACGTTCAAAATGTTGATACTTCTCCCCAAGTATCGATACTTTTGTTCGCAACATTGGTTACACAATCTCATCACGTTTTAAGTATCGATATTTTTTCAAAGTATCAATATTTTCTGTTGAAAGTTCAATTTTAGGTTCGTCTTGCATCCCAAAGTATTGATACTTTCCTCCAAGTATCGATACTTTACTTCACTATCTACAGTGATCCCCAAAGTATCAATATCTTTTTAACAGTGTATTGATACGTGGCCCTTCACTGTTCACTATAGTTCCAAGTATCGATACTTTCTTCTCAATGTATCGATACTTAGGTTCTACTGTTTACTGTTACCACAGAGTATTGATACTTTCTTTGAAGCATATTGATACTTTTTGGCACTGATGCAACACACTGATGCTTACGTGCCTAAGTATCGATACTTTTTTGTCCTGGACGCACCGTGGTGAGAATTTAAGTGTCGAAGTATTGATATTTCTGGGCGACGTATCAATACTTTTAACCCTTTAGTACAAAGTATTGGTACTTCAGCTCATGCATATCGATACTTGCTTTTCTTTTTCTCAAATGAGGACTGTTACTTTAAATAGCTATAACTTGGAGCCTACTTCACCTCACGGAACCCATAATACATCAATAAAAAACTCTTTTCAAGCTCTACAAAAATGATAAGAACTTTTTCTTAATTAAAGATCATTTTAAGGTCAAAAATTTAGTTTTTCTCATTAACTAGATATTTTTCACCACATATATCTCCACAAAGATAGTTTTAAATTATCACACCCTCTAATGTATGATCTACAAGTAATGACATGCATATAAGTGTATAAGGGAATTACTATAATGTTCATACACTCAAGGAATGGAGTTTATAATTTCTCCCCTCCTTAATGGGAATTTTATCCCCAAAATTTTATATGATGTACTTAAGAAAAATACAAAGAAGGTTTGCCTTTTAAGCTAAACATACCTTAAAACTGGAAGAGGTGCAAATATTACTATCTCATCAAGCTCTCAGGTTCCCAAGTCATCTCCTTAACTATGATATTTTACCATAAAACCTTCACCATAAGAATAGTTTTACTCCTTAAGATTCGTTTTTGCCAATCAAGTATTCTTACTGGTTAAACCATACAATTGAGATCCTCTCTCAAATCAACTAGTGGTGTCTTAAGTATGTGTGACGGATTTGACACATACTTCTTGAGATAGGCATATGAAATACATTATTTATATAACTCAATTCTGACAACAATTTCAATCTATAGGCTACTGGGCCTATTCTTTCTATAATACCAAAAAGTTTAACATATCGAGGATGTAACTTTTCTCGATTCCTGAATTTGATTATTTTTTTTTTCATTACGATACTTTAAGGAAACCCGATCACCCCCGATCGCCTATTCCAAATTCTAATTCTCTTCTTTGATTATTAGCATATAATTTCTGCTTATCTTGAGCCACTTTTAGTCTTTATCAGATGATCATGACTTTCTCGATGGTGATCTCAATCAATTCAACATTACTGAGTTTTTTTCACCAACTTCATCCCAACATAATGGAGTTCTATATTTTCTGTCATATAAAGCCTCTACGGTACCATCCTAATACTAGTTTGGTAGCTATTATTGTATGCAAATTCAACTAATGATAAATATATATCCCAGCTACCTTGAAAATACATTATACATGCTCTAAGCATGTCCTTTAATATCTAGCAGTCTTTTCTGACTGACCATCAGTCTGAGAGTGAAAAACTGAACTAAATGCTAATTGCGTACCCAAGACTTGCTGAAGTTTTGGCTAAAACCAAGATGTAAAACAAGGATATCAATCTGACACAATTATAGCTGGTACTTCATGGAGTCTAATGATCTCTACTATGTATAGTCTTGCTAACTTATCTAAGGGAAAGTTTGTTTGAATTTATAGAAAATGAACTGATTTAGTGAGTCACTCTACTATCACCCAAATTGCATCATAGCCAACTTGCATATGAGGCAAACTAACTACGAATTCCATGGTAATGTGCTCTCACTTTTACTCAGGTATAAGTAAAGGTTGTAGGGTTCTCATAGGTTTCTGATACTCTGTCTTAACCTACTGACATATCAAACACCTAACCACAAACTCGGTATATCTTTTTTCATCTCCGATTATCAGTAGCTCTTTCTGATGGTTCGATACATCTTAGTACGGTCTGGATGTATAGTAAATACAAAACTTTGGGCCTCTTTTAAAATAGCGTCTTGCAATGCTTTATTATTAGGTATACAGACTCGTCTCTTGAAGGTTAATGTCCCATCTTGAGTAAAGTAGAAGTCACTCTTTTTACAATCTAAAATTCCTTGATAAACCTTGACCAACTCACTATCTTGCATCTACCTTTGCCTAATCTAATTTACTAAGGTAGGCCTGACCATAAAATTAGCTACTAAGGCTTCAATCTCATCATACCCTAGTGTTATTCTCATTTTTCTCAAATCCATCAATAAAGGTATATAAGTGGTGCAAATATAAACTAAGTTAACTAAAGATTTCCTGCTCAAAGCATCTACTACTATATTTGCCTTTCTCGGATGGTAATCAATAATTAGGTTGTAATCCTTAATCAATTCTAATAGTCTTTGTTGTCTTAGATCAATTCCCTCTGCGTGAGTAAGTACTTGAGGCTCTTAGGATCAGTGAAAACCTGACACTGCTCTCTATATAAGTAATGCCTTATCATATCTTCAATGTAAATACCACAACAGCCAACTCTAAATCATAGCTAGGGTAATTTTCTTTATGCTTCTTTAACTATCAAGAAGTATAAGCTATCACCTTCTCATTATATATTAGCACACACCTGAGACCTTGTCTCGAGGCATCACTATAAATCATATACCCGTTCTCTAATGTGGGAAGTGTCAAAATTAGTGTCGAAGTGAGAGATCTTTCAGAGATTTGAAACTCTGTTCACATTAATCATCCCATTTAAAGTTGACTTCTTTTCTTGTAAGTCGAGTCAATGGTGTAATCAGTAAGGATAAATCCTCGATAAATCTCTTATAATATCTTGCTAGTTCTAAAAAGCTATGGATCTCAGTGATATTCTTTAGCTGTTTTTACTGTACTATGACTTCAATCTTTTCTGAATCCACAAATATACCATTGTCTGATATAATATGCCAAAGTCTTTAAGCTAAAACTAACACTTAGAAATTTTTGCATACAACTGCCTCTTTCTTAAAATCTGAAGCACTACCCTGAGATGCTGAGTATATTCTCTCTTAATTCTCGAATACACAAATATATCATTAATAAACACAACGATAAACTTATCTAAATCTAATTCATCAGATCTATAATAGTTACAAGTGCATTTGTTAGTCCAAAAGGTATAACCAAAAACTCATAATGACCGTAACGAGTCTTAAATACCATTTTATAGACATTCTCCCCTCTAATCATAAGCTGATGATATCCGGATCTCAAGTCAATCTTGAAAAATATGCATGCACCCTGTCACTAATTGAATAGATCATTAATTCTTAGCAATGAATACTTGTTCTTGATGGTTAGCCGATTGAGCTGTCTATAATCAATACACAATCTTAATGTCCCATATTTCTTTTTCATAAATAACACCAATGCAACCTATGAAGATAAACTTGGTCGTATAAAACCCTTTTTAATCAAGTCTTCCAACTGAGTTTTCAATTCTTTCAATTTTATAGGTGTCATATGGTAAGGTGGAATCAGAATTGATACCGTTCCTGGCACTAAGTCAATACAAAACTCGAATTTTTTGTCAGGTGGTAACCCAAGTAATTCTTTCAAAAATGCATCAAAAAATTCTCTAACTACTGGCACTTGTTCCAGACTAATTCTTGAAACTAATTTATCATCACATGTGCCAAATATGCCTGATAACCCTTCTATAATAATCTTTTAGTCTCCATTATTGATATTATACAATAAGAAAGTATCCTTCGCTCGCTTGTAAAAGTGATTTTGGCTCATCCGATCTTTTGAAGATCACAACCTTCTTAAAATAATCTATTGAGGTATAATGATGAGATAACCAATCCATTTCCAAGATGGCATCGAAATCCTGAATTCTCAATGCAATTAAATCAACCTGAAGAGTAGTATCTCCTATGATGATCTCACACTGTCTAAATATGGTTTTTTGTAATAATTTCTACCCCGAGGTATATAAACAACTAACTCTAGTTTCAAAGGTACTAAGTTTTTATTAGCGTGCTGTACAAATGCTATGCTAATGAATGACTTATTTGACTTAGGGCCAATTAGTATGTATGCTGGATGTTCAAAGATCATTAACATACCAATAATTATATTTGTATTAGTCCAAGCCTGCTCTTAACTCATAATAAATATTCGAGTCTAAACTCATGATTGTTTCCTATGATTACCTTGACGAGTGAGCACACTCCTTGAACTAGAGCAATGAGCACTTGAGGATCGTGACTAAAGCATAAGTTACTGTGAAGTAGAAAACCCTAAACTCTGCCCAGACTATCCCACTACCTGTGATCTCCCTAAACTAAGAAAATATTTTTTCACATGTCCGACCTGACCACAGTGATAACACACTATAGGAGCTTTGCAAGGCCTATCATAAAACTATCTGTAGCTTAAATATTATCTTAACTTGATAATTACTTACTCGTACATTCATATCCCAAAATAGGAATAATAAATCGAGATGATCTTTAATTCCTTAGGGAGAACGACAAAGTAACTCCTGAACTCGTCATTTGGCTATTGAATGATCCACTATTATAACTCTTCTTTGATGGTTGACCCACTGAAATATTGAGATCTTTTCTTTTCTGAAATCTAATTTTAGATCTTCTCTCTTTAATCAATGTTTTCGCTCAAAGAGCCAACCACACTAACTCTTCATAACTCTGATTGCCTATCACTGACCTTTTGTCCCTGTTCTCTAGATTTAGCTCAACCTCAAACTTAGCATATAAATTTTTATCATTGACAAATTCTAAAACAAACTCTGCCAACTGTCTTAACTGAGTCTCAAAATCTGTTATTATACTATTAATCTATTTTAAATTAATAAATTCTTATCTTTTTTGATTGCTATGAAAGTAGGTAAAATACTTCTCTTGAAATGCTCTCTGAAAGTCTACTAAGTAGGCTTAGCACTTAGCCTTAATGATATATTCTACCACCAAGTGGCAGCACTCTGCTCAAGCAACCTGGTAGGCACTCTTAACTTTTTCTCATTTGATAAATCTATATCATCTATATTTTGTTACATAATCTTCAACCATGTACTTGCTTTTAAAACATCAGTAATCCCATAAAATTATACACTTTCAAGTTGTCTCATTTTCTTAATTAACTTAAATAACTTTTATGCTGATCAAAAATATTCATCTTGGACTTGAGTCGGGTTTGGTATCAAATTCTGTGCAAACATATAAGGCATAAATGTATTCCAGGTCTCGTGTGGCCAATAAAAGTGAGCATCACTTTCAGGATTCTGCATCGATGGTGAAGAATCTACAAGAACCTGCTCCTCATTAAAAATAGGGGGTGGAGAATGAGATGAGGCTTCATGATCATCTTGAATCATTACATTCCTTTAGGGTCTACCCCTCCCCCTATCAGGTTATGGCAGCATTTTTACACAAACAAATAATATTCATCATATCAAATTAATAAATCATAACTCAAATCAACTCAATTCATGGTATATTTAAAAACTCTAAATAGACTTATCAAAGTCTAAAATCTTAGGAAAAACTAAAATTAATAGAAGTCAAAAACAAAAATCATAACCCACGTAAAATTAATGCCCTAATACTAATAAAATTATCATACTCGATCCTAGAAATTGACTACGTGACAATCGTCATGAATTTAAGAAATGTATCCTATTAATTAAAATACATTCCGAAGACAAGCAAGGCATAAAATCCTATTTTGAATTCATTTTTAAATACAAACAAAATATTATAGTTTTTCAACCATGTTCAAATAACAAGTATACCATCATCCAATCTTTGATATAAATTTATGTTTGTCACACCCCAACCCGTGAGGCCCACCTGTGACAATCGTCACAGACCTCCAGGGTGCACCCAATCACACAGAATACCTCCTGTAGGCCTGTAAGGCATTCATAAAACCTGTTTACCAAAATACTTTCAATAACAAACCAGTCTAACACCCAAACTTCACATAAAATAAAGCAATGGCCGCAACACTTCAAATATATATATTTAACGTATGAGCAAATAAAATAATAATAATAGTAATTCCAAATGAAGTCCAAAGGGACCTATCTATCTCAAATCATAAATCAAATAT